>JAADYC010000406.1:0-21665 GCA_023338135.1 Phytopythium kandeliae | reverse complement strand
TCCTGGCGTCCAGACCACAGCACTCGATCAGTGCGCACTTGTACGCGTCCGGGTCGGCGCGCGCAGTTACAGCCAACAGAGCGAGTGCGTGTCGGACGTTGCGCAGGTACTTCCGCTGCGTCTGAGCAGACCAACTCGACGCTGGGCTTTGCATCGCCAGCACGAAGAGCGCGTGCGTGAGCAGGTGCGCCAGCGGCTTCCGCTCGACTGCGATCGACCGACGAAGAGGGGCGCGCCAGTCGCGCAGGAGCCCTCCGCGCTCGTCCATCGCATCCACCGCGCATGACCTGCTGGCGCTCCAGGGTGTCTGAAAATCCCACTTTGCTCCGAAATCGCGATTTCGCAGTATTACACCGGATTGACATTTCGCGGGTTTGAACGCATCCACCCGCCTCGAGCCGGCCGATCGAGCGATCGATCGGCGGGAAGCTCCGATGGAGGTCGCGGCGCTGAACGAGCGGCTGCGCGAGGCCTTCTCGCCCGTGCTGCGGCACCTGGCGCGTCTGGAGCGCGCTCGCGCGGACGCGGCGACGGCGGCGGCGGCGGCGGCGGCGACGCGCGACGGCGGAGACGCGCCGCAGTACCGCGCGCACTGCCTCACGGTGCTCCGGCGACTCAACACGTACCAGTACGGCACGCGCGCGGCATTCGCGCGCGATCTGCAGCAGTTGGAGCAGCTCGCACCCAGCGCCGACGCCGCGCGACTGCTGCAGGTGCGCGACTTGTCTCCTCGCCCGTCTCCTCGTGGAGATGGCCGAGTCGCTGACTGGCGTCTCTCGACGTCCGCCGCCGCCGCTAGGACGTCGCCGCGAGCGTGAAGGACCGCGAGCGCGCGGAGGCGGGCGAGGCGCCGGCGAGCAAGCGCGCGAGGCACTCGGCGGCCGGCGCGCCGGGCGTGATGATCCACGGACTGCGCTTCACGTACTCTGGCGTGCCGGCCATCCAGCCAGTGGCGGTCGCCGGGCAGGCGCGCGCGGACGCGCCGCGGTGGCGCAGCAACGTGAGCGTGCAGGGCGTGGCGCTGACGACGGGCGAGCGCGAGTCGCCGGCCGCGGCGCTGGCGCTGTACGAGGCGCAGCGACGGGAGCTGGCGCAGAGCGCGCGCGGGCTGGCGTCGCTCATGGAGCTGAGCGGCCGGCGACTCGCCACGCAGCGGCACGCGGACGAGCGCGCGCTGCGCGACGCGCTGGCGACGTGCATCCCTCGCCTGGCCGCGTCCACGTCGGTGCGCGTGCCGGACCTGGTGGCGCCGCCTAAAGTCGGAGGCGGTGGTGGCGGCGGCAGCGGCGGGCCGGCGGTGGACGACCGGCCGCCCGAGGTGAGCTCGCCCACGTCAAGCGTGGCGTCGTCCGCATCGACTGGCGCGGCGGCGGCGGCGGCGGCCGCCAGTCGTGCGTCGACCTGGCGCAACCCGAAACGCAAGAAGCCGGCGGACCGCCTGACGTTCCTGCGGCTGCGACGCCTGATCCAGCTCAAGCTGTGCCACCACCTGCGCGGACAGCCCGTGTGCGTCTTGGCGCGGCCGGAGAGCGCCGACAAGGCAGACGCGGACGCCTGGACGGCCACGGGCAGGCTCGAGGGCGGCCGCGTCGTGGTGCTCGCGACGCGCAAGACGCTCTCGTTCTCCGAGTACGTGGCCGGCGAGCTCGGCCGCCAGGTGTCGGCGTGCGCGCACATGTTCCTCGTGCGCTCGCGTGAGAGCATCGACGACCACCTCAAGGTATGCGACGCCTTCAGCGAGGAGGACCGCGAACAGCTCGGCCACGACCTGTACGGCTCGGTGCGTAACTATATGCAGCAAGCCAAGGGCAAGCGGCGCTGAGCCGACGGATGCAGTCGCTGTTGAGGTTACGCTCGCGCTCGCCGGCCTGGCCGCCCTCGGCCCGCCGCGCGCCGTCGCAGCGCCGCCGCCACCGCCGCCGCCACCACCACTACCACCGCCACCGCCAACGACACACACGCACACGCACACTCGTCCACAATGGCGCTCGGCCGGCCATTCGGTCATTCGGTCATTCGCTCCGTCGGTTATTCGGTCCATCGGGTCTATGCGAACTTCTCGCCCGTGACGGGACAGACCTCGAGGTTGCCCCCCGTGCAGTTGTAGTGCACGACCACGCCGTTGGGGTAGACGGCGAACACGATGTCGCCGATGCGCTTCTTGCAGGCCTGGCACAGCGTGCCCTGGTCGATCTCGACGCTCCCGCTGAGCTTCTCGACGCGCGCGCACTGCACCTGCAGGTTGTAGATGTTGGACAGCGACTTGGCGATGTGCCGCTCGCGCACGTTGTGCGCGCTGTGCGGCAGCATCTGCGCAAAGTACTCCGACAGCTTGGACAGCGGCGTCGAGGGCGGCACGAGCGACAGCACGGCCTCGCCCTCCATGCTCTTGCCGTGCCGAGACAGCAGCTGGAAGCCAAAGTCGTGGAACGTCGCCCGCTTCGACTCGTCCTGCGGGTGGAAGCACAGCTTGAGCAGCTCCAGCAGCGCGTCGTTGCGCTCCATCGAGCCCGCGCCGCCCTTCTTCCTGCCCGCGCCGCCGCCGCCTCCGCGCGCGCCGTACTTGACAGAGTAACTCTCCGCCCCGCGCAGGTCGTTCAGCTCGTACACGAGCGCGCGCACGGCGTCCTCGTGCAGCCCGCCGCGGCCGCAGAGGATCACGAACTCGTTGTACAGTGTCGTGCCCTTGATCTTGGCGACCAGCGGCTCCACGTCGTAGCGCGACGAGCTCGACTTGAGGAACTTGAGCAGCCGCTTGCGCGCGTCGCCAAGCGCGCCTTGCTCGCGGCCCGGGTGCGACTTGGACGGCACCTCGCCGGCCGCGACCAGCTTGAGCGTCTCGTCGAGGTACTCGAGCGCGAGCCGCGTGTGGTGCGGCTCCACCGTCGTGCTCTCGGGGGCCAGCGACTCGTCCTCGTCGTTCTCTCCGGCCAAGAAGTGGCTGTAGCTGTCGTTCACGCCCAGCGGGTCGGCGTTCGACGCGCCGCGGTCGCGACTGCTACCCGTGCCGCTGCCCGTGCTGCTGCTCAAGTAGTTGTCGCGGTCGCTCTTGACGAGCGTCTCGAGGTACTTCTGGACGATCGCGGGGTCGTCCGAGTGCTTGCGCAAGTGCGCCACCACGTCGTTGGACGGCATCGGCGGCCGGCGCTCCGTGAATATCCGCAGCGCCACCTTGGGCGGAGTCGCCTTCATGATCCAGACCGACTGCTCAAACACAAACTCGTTCTGGTCCTCGGGGACGGAGATCAGCACGTCGATCGCAGCTTCGAGCGGCGCCTTGGGAAGCCCCGATTGCTTGTACTCGCCGTGGTGCAGCAGCGCGAACACCTCGAGGCACTCGTCGTACTTGTGGTTCACCAGTAGCAGCTGCGCCGACTCGTAGTACAGCTTGTTCTTGATCAGCATCGCGCGGCACGACTCAAGGTCCAGCGCGCTGCCGCCGCCCTCGACGTCCGGGTTCGGCTCCGTGATCAGCTGCAGCAGCTCCTTGTGCCTGTTGAACAGGATGTACAAACGGAACAGCGCCGTATCAATCGCCTCCACGCGGCGCGAGTCCTTCGTCGAGCTGATCGACGAGTTCGAGAGCGAGCGAGCGCGCGTCGACTGCGACCGCGTGCGCGCGCGGTGCTTGTCCTTGACGTGCTTCTTGTACGCGACGAGGAACTTCATGAGCGCTCTGGTCGCCGCCGTCATGAGCTCGTTCGCATCTGCGCGCGCAACCTCTGGCGTGAGCGACGAGCGCGCCGACGACGACAGCGTGTCCTGGATCACGGCCTTGATGTCCGGCGCGCCGCTCGAGCCGCGAGGCAGCACTTCCGGCTTGAAGATGGCCGGCTCGTACGCGAACGAGTCGCACTGCAGGTCCGGGAAGAACGCGATGAACTCGCACGGCTCGACCGCTGCGCGGTACATGTAGTCGGCGGCCGAGTCGAACTCGAGACGCCGCAGCAGCGCGACGGTCGCCTGGCGCTGGAAGCGCTTGATCTTGCTGCGCTGCTTGTCGGACGGGAGGCCCGAGATCGACTTGCGCACAATGTCCTGCGCCTCGTCGATGCGGCCGCGGTCTAGCAGATCCCCGATCTGCTGGTCCAGCGGCATCTGCTCCACCTTGACGACGGACGACGTGTTATCGGTTTCGCGGACGCCGACAACCACCACGTCCTCGCTGTCGCCCTGCGGCCGCGGCTCCATGTCCCATTTCATGCCGTTGCTGAAGATGCACACGGCGCGCGGCAGCGCCAGCGTCTGCACGAAGCTCTGGTCCGAGATGCTGTGGATCTCGACGCCGACGTGCGGGATGAGTCCGACGAGGTACGGTGCCGTAAACTCGACCGCGCGCGGGGACTGCGACCACGTGATCGAGTTCTTGGGCAGCGCGTCGCCCGTGAAGCCGACGAAGACGCCGACGCGGTCCATGACCGAGATCAGGATCTCCTCCTTTGGCAGCAGCTTGACGACCGGGTAGACCTTCGGGTCCTGGATCTCCGGAGAGTTGATGGGCGTCGCGTCCCCCGACTTGTCGTTCACGAGGAAGTAGCTCTTGCGGAAGCCCACGACGACCTTGTTGCGGTACCATGCCATGGCCTCGGGCACGTCCTGCGTCGTGAACTCGCGCAAGAACGCGTACGACTTGTCCGCGCTCTGGAACTGGTAGATGGCCACGGCCTTGCGGCGCAGCATGGCCACGCCGAGGCGGAAGTGCGGCGGCCCGCGCAGGTTGATGCACACGAGGCGCACCTTGTGCTGGTTCACGCGCGAGAAGTCGAAGGGCAGCGGCTGCAGGTCCGTCGCGCCGTGCGCCGACAGCTCGCCGTTCGAGACCACGATGAGCATGCGGATGTGCGGCACGGCCAGGAGCTGCTCCACCGGCTGCCCGTGCTCGAACGTGTACCTCGCGCCGGACGTCGACGTGCCCTTGCGCGTGTCATACATGACTAGTCGCCCGTCGCGGGACCCGACGACCACGCGCGACGAGTAGTGCGTCACACACTCGATCTTGCCGTCGAAGCCCGAGACGAGCGTCGTCGACCGGAACGCCGAGCGCTGCGCGCCGTCCCCCTCCATGGCGCCAGCGGAGGACTCTCCCACGCGCGGCCGAGCGCGCTCTGCTCTGGCTCTTCGTGCCCTCCGGCGGGCGGCGGCGCGGCGTCAATTGGCACGCCGCGAGCAGCGAGGGAGGGGAGGGAGGGCTCGCTCCTTCTTCCTGCCACTCCGGCGCTGTCCGAGCAAGCCTTGAGCTTTGGGAGCGAGAAAAGGGGGAAATCGGCCGATAGTGAGACCCATAGGATCGGAATGTGCGTGCTTGCTGCTTCTAGTGCTAGGAATGATAGCGATGTAGAGGCAACGCACACACACTGTGGAATGAATACGCCGCGATACAAACACTCCATGCATTGAACGCATGCAGGCATCCATGTGCTCGTCGCCTCGCCGATCGAGCGGCGCGCTGCTCGCGGCCGCGCCTACGAGTCCGTGTTGAGACTCAGCGCGACGCCCTGGAGCACCCAGTGGCTGGCGTGCTCGTGCGAGAACAGATCGGCCTCGAAGACGAGCCCGACGCCCATGGCGTTGCGTCGCGACTGCGTCACGTACACGGGCGTGCGGAAGGTATTCTGCAGCTTGAGCCGGCTGGCCTCGATGGGGATCACCTGCAGGATCGGCAGCTCCTCCACGAGCTGCTTGGGCTGCTGCGGGGCCAGACAGCCCCTCTCCAGGTCCCACGACGCGCCCTCGAGGAAGAGTCCGCGCACGTAGCAGCCCGTCTCGGGCTTCTCGGCGACCTGCGACTCGAGCGTGAAGGACGTCACGCGCGTGTACAGCGTCGACTTGTCCAGCGGCCAGTTCTTGGCGCGGCACGTGGCCTGGACGAGCGCGGTCAGGTACGACTCGGGGATGCCCAGGCCCGAGAGCCACACGACCTTGGGATCCCCGTGCTCGACCCAGCTCATGTACTGCGCGAACCGGCGCGTGAAGTGCTCCATCCAGCTCCCGAGCGGCTTCTCCGTCTTGGGACACAGGTTGCGCCACATGTTGGGGAGGAAGCCGTCGTACAGTGCGTTGCCTAGCGCGTCGAGCTCATCGCTCATACCGATCTCGCCCACGAGCGCCTTCTGCAGGTCGCTCAGGGACACGGTCATCCGCGCCGTGAGCAGGTTCCAGCGATCCAGCTCCTGCAGCAGCACGACCTGCGTCGGGGACGGCGGGCCACCAAGCCGCTTGCGGATCAAGTCCACATCTACCTGCTCCGGCACCTTGGACTGGATGTCGCTCGCCACGCCGCCGATGTAGTCCTCACGGGAGATGCCGGCGCCTGACTGGGCCGACCGAGGCTGCAGCGAGATGAGGTCGCGCCAGACCGACTTGGACATGTTGGTGTAGTAGCCGATCTCGGCGTTCGGGTGCAGCCCGAACACGGCTGGACTGTTGGTCAGCGGGAGCGACTCGACCATGTCCACGTACGACGCCAGGTCCTGAGGACCCTTCCCGTCGGTCGCGTCGCCAGGCAGGCAGTAGTCAAAGCCCGAGCGGCTGAAGAAGAAGCGCTGGCAGTCGTCGAATAGGAAGTCGCCCATGTACTCGGACAGGTACGTCGTGAGGATGCGGCGGTCGTAGTCATCGCTCACTCGACCGCCGTACATGGCGTCCCCGATCAGGTACTTGAGTGAGCCCCACGGCAGCTGCTCGTCCTTGTCCACGAACGCCTTGTACAGATAGAGACTGAGCAGCTTGCGCGAGATGTTAAAGTCGGACTCGTTGAAGTCGTAGCTGACATTCCAGCCGATCTTGCCGTACTTGCGCCGCTCGAGCACGACAGCGTGAAGGAAGCACAGGACGTACACGAGCGACTTGAACGACGGGTTCGGGCACTCGTCCAGCACCGACTGGTCGAGCTTCGAGTACATGCTGCGCATGTTCTGCTTGAGTCCGTCCGGCGGCTCCGTCACGACCTTGAGCGATCGCTGCAGGATGCCGAGTGGGAACCGGTCCGTCGGCTCCGTCGTCAACCAAAGGCGGAAGTCTTTATGCGGCTTGTGCATCGCCAGCAACATTTTCTCCAGTGTTCGCAGCCAACTCGCCAGCAAGTGACAGTTTTGCAGCAGTACCCAGTGCCCACGTGTGTATCCTGCCTCGAGCATTTGCTCCGCCAGCGGACCTTGGCCTTGCCCGAGAGCCAGGAACTTGAACCGGTGGCCAGAGAAGCCAAGCTCGTCACCGAGTGTCTGAATGTCGCTCTGAGGGTCTGCTCCAGGACTTAGGATGCAGACGATCGGGGCAGTAGGAGCGCTCTGGCTGTAGATTCGAGCGTAATCGAGCACGGGCGGCTGGACATACTTCTCCCCCATCACACTGACAACGAACAGCTTCATGGCGTTATACACACGGTCTTGCCGGAAGCAGCGGAAGACGAGCAGCTTCTGCAGGTCCGAGAGCTTGCTGGAGTATCCGCACGGGAGCTCTGCGAGTTCGGGTGCCTCGAGATCGTACCAGTGCTTCCACGTGTCCATGTTCTTTGTAAAGTCCTGCACGAGCGAGCTGAACGTGTCGTTGAGCTTGGTGAGGCACAGTAGGTCTTTCCATCCGGCGCCAGACATCCACGTGAGCGACTCGGGCTTGGGTTGAGATGCAGCGTCCAGCGACGTGTCACCCTTGAGGAAGAAGTCGAGCTCGGAGCGATCGAGCTCGTCGGCTGACGTCATGATCATACACGTCATCTGGAACGAGAACATGAGCTTGTGCCGCTCAAAGATGCCCGTGCACGTGTAGTCGTACATCATTTCCGTGATGGACTGGATCATGAACCGGAGGCGCTTCTCGAGCACGACATCGCGCTTGGCGTTGTCCAGCGCGTTGTAAAAAACCGTAAGGAAGCTCGCAAGCGAGATCTCGTACATCTTCATGATGGTCGAGAGTGCCGACATGGCGAAGTACATGATGGATCCGCGAAGTGCCACGGGTGTATACACCGCTCGCGCCTTGGTGATCTCGTCCTTGGTGAAGCTCGACAGCTCGAGTTTAGTGCCGATCTCAGTCGCCTTGCTCTTGGTCTCGTCCAGCGTCGCAATCAGTTCTTCGTTGTCCAGGATATTCCCGGTGCTGTTCGACAGCTCGCGCAGGAGCGTGTCCTCGAGCTCGACCATCATCTGTGTGTTCTCCGACATCTCCGTCACGAGTTCGCGGTACTGATCTTCCAGATCGGGACGCTCGTGAGCGACAACCACGTTCAGCAGTTGGTTCGCCAGACCGCCTTGCGTGACACTGTAGTTGACGATCATGGTCTTGCCCATGACCTCTGGGGAGTAGTGCGGGTTGGCGAGCTTGGAGGTGAAATACAGCCGGAAGTTGGCGTCCCATTCGACGTTCTTGTCGCCTAGCTTGATCATTCGCTGCGAGCCTTCCATGAAGGTGCTTTTCTCGAGCACGGGGTCAAGAATCGGGTCGAGTTCTTCGTCGACGCTCTCGAACAGGAACGGGTTCCCGAACTGGATGGCGAGCTCCAAGTGCTTCATGAAGTCCGAGTCGCTCAACGTCTTGACCGTCAGGTTGTTCTTCTCCTCGCGCTTTTTGATCCAGTTGACTGCCTGCTGCTGTGGATCGATGCACAGCGGGAAGCG
Organism: Phytopythium kandeliae; assembly: GCA_023338135.1. Classification (NCBI taxonomy): domain Eukaryota; phylum Oomycota; class Peronosporomycetes; order Pythiales; family Pythiaceae; genus Phytopythium; species Phytopythium kandeliae. The sequence continues at coordinate 13,053 of JAADYC010000406.1, read as the reverse complement.
ACTGGCTTTTGTCGTGAGAATGCCGTTCTGCACTGAGTGCTCGTCAGCCGGCAAACCCTCCGAAACCCACTTCTGGATGGTGGCGTCGTTCGTAAGTGACAGCTCGAGGCGGAACGGCGACGTCACCGGCAGCCCACGCGATTCGATATCCGAGAAGAAGTCGCGATACACGAGGTCCGAGCGATAGTCGAAGCTGAACGCGCCTGCGTAGCTGAGGAAGCTTGCGGTGAGAAGGCAATCACCCGTCAGACGCTCGCCTTGCAAGTGCAATGCTTCCACATCTTTCGTCCATCGACCACGCTCCGAGGCCAAGCCAGCGAGAAGCTTGCTGGCTGCCTGGAGTCGCTTTTGCATTTGATCTGCCTGCGTCTTGAGACCCTGGAGCTCTGTGTTCGCTTGTTGAAACTGCTGCGAGAGCGTGTCGAGCTCTGTCTTGAGTCGAGCCAGAGTCTCCTTCAGGTCGGCGAGCTCCTGCTCCTTCGCAGCCTGCTCTTTCTCCATTGTCTTGACCTTGAGACGCAGAGGTTCGACGTTTCTGGCAACATCATAGTACTTGGTAATGGCCACAACCCACACGAGGAGTCCCGCGCCGGCCTTCGAGATAGACTTCATGTTCTCAACGTTCAAGTCTGGATTCTTGAAGAAGGTCTTGATCTTGGTGATCATCTTGGGGGAGATCTTGTCCTTCTCATACTCTTTCAGCAGTGAGAGCAAGTTCGGGTTGCCCAGCATGACCTTGGCACCTTTCCAGTCCAGATCCAACTCCTGCCCCGTGGGCTTGAGGATCAGTACGCACATACACACGGACATGACGAGTGGGGGAGGTGACGCGAATGACTTGATTTCCGTCAAATCAGATTTCGACAGCTCCTGAAGCGCGGACGCAGCCGCTTCAACCGCTGGCAGCGCTTCGAGGAGCGCTGCATCTGCCTCTTCCTTCTCGCGAGCGATCAGTATGGACGCTTTCTCGCACTCAATTTGCGTCGCCGCTGCAATTTCTTGTTGCTTCGTGGCGACAGAAGATTTCTCTTCGATCGTCTTGATGAGCGCTTCGCAGGCAAGTGTCTTTTCGTCCACGACGATCTTCTTCTCCGACAGTTCAATCTGCATGCGGTCGACAGCCTCGGCTGCTTCCACTAACTTCGCGAGACCACCTTTGAGTCGTGAAATGCTAGCCGTTACCTTCGCCGTGTTCTCCTTCAACTGCAGTCGGTAGTTGGCCAAAAAGTCGAGATAGTTCTTTGGTGTGACGTAGTAGTAACGTCGCAACTCTTCGGCAAACTGCCGTGCGACGTCAACTACACGAAGATGCGCGTGCACCAAGTGATTCGTCACTTGTGTGCGGTGTGCGTCCGGCAGTTTCTCTTCGGCCAAAAAGTACTGCGCGACGCTGCGCAAAGCATCTTCGGGCCACGGGAAAAACCAGTCAATGACCGTCGCCGAGACGAGTCCAGGGAAGTTGCGGCAACGCGTGCGCAACGTGTTGCCTGACGGCGACATGGCCAGCACGATGTGCAGATTCTGCCGACACAGATTCACGTAGAACTTCCAGCAATTCTCGCTTGTCTCGATGAGCCCGGCGGCCTTGACGCGGTCGCGCACGGTCGACGCGAGCCCATCCTTCTCGTCTTGCTCGAACAGAGCCGGCACCATGCCGGTAGTCAACATGTTGTTAATGAACTCGAGGAACCCCTCCTCCACCGCGTGCGCATCTGTGAAGAGGAAGACAACAGGCTGCTTGCCAAGCTGTCGGTATAGATCCTTCAGATTCTCACGAAATTCCGCCTCTCCGTACCCGCGCGTGAGGAAAATCTCAAACAGAGAGTAGCCTGCGGTGAAGGCAGCGAGCCGCGAGAGACTCTGTTTCCCGCTGCCACCCACACCGATGAGAAGCGCATGGCCAAGGGGGTTGCGCAAGATACGCGAGATGCGTGACAAGTGCTCCAGCGCCATCTCAAAGAGCACAAGCACCATCGGCTTATTATCGAGGTTGTACGTCTCGAGCGCTTCATCAAAGATGCCTCGGATGCGCTTGTACGATTCCATGTCCTGATATAGCCTCGGATCCTCAGTGGACTGGCCCGTGAGCCTCCCAATGCACTCGGCATAGTCACCAAAGATGATCGGGTCAGCACTCGCATACTCGGCTTCTGGAGCAAAATGCGTCTTTAGGATGCTCCCGATCGCGCTGTCAACCAGTGCATTGTCTGTCGCGCTCGTCAGCCGATCGCAGAAAATGCGCTTGATCTCATTTCGCCATAGCCTCACGATTCCATTCCCCTTGTCGAACTTGTCTGGCGTCGCGAGGCAAATGCCCTCGCACACACGTCCAAGGTCGCGCAGGTTGAAGATGTAGTGGAACTTGGACGGTGTTGGTGGCAGCTTCTCCAGCACAAAGTCGAACAATTGGAGCAGTGCCTCCGTCATACGTGAACTCTTCTCTTTGATGTCTTCGCTGAAGTTGCGAAGGTACGTCGATACAATGGACCCGTAGATTTGTTTGAGCACCTCACGGGTCGGCGGTGTCAGGTTGTATACGTTGAACAGCGCCGTGAAGCGCGGGTCGACCTGGTTACGACCGCCTCCCGGAGGTCCCATCGCGCCAATAAACTCGAGGTCCTTGAGGATACGCAAGTCGAGTTCCTTACCGCGGTCGTAGATACTTCCCCGGCTCATCACGAAGTGCAGCAGTGCAATCGGCTGTTGTGTGCCATAAAGATCCACCTTTGGCATGTTGAGGTCGTCGATGAACACGATCAGCTTCTTGCCCGCAGGCGGACCATATATTTTGCCCGATCGTTTATCCACGTTAGCCTGGATGTTGGTTTGTACGTCCAGACTACTTGTTCGACTTGAGAAGTTGATGTTGAGCGCAGAGAACGCTTGAGGATCGAGCTCCTTGAGGTAGCTCTGGATGGTGACGGTTTTGGCCGTGCCGCTCTCGCCCACAAACAGAATCGGACGCTCGGTTTTCATACAACGCTCGAGCAGGAAGCTGTAGAGCACCGAGTCGGTGGTTGGCACGAACACGAGGGAGAAGTTGAATGGCGCCGGCTCAACGTACGGGACAACGCGGGACTCCCACGCCTGCCACTTGTGAGTCTCCACGTTGTAGAAGTTTTGATAAAGACTCGTCGTGGGTAGCGAGCACTCGGCGATCTTCTTGACAAACTCGTCAAATCGCGAGCGGCTACTACCAAGCAGTGCGGCCCCCAGCGACCACACCATACTGAAGAGGAAAATACCTTCGACAGCCGAGCGATCCGCTGCAACGTCTAGTTCGGGCGGCAAGTACGCATCGAGCGCGTTGCAAAGTTGCTTGCACATTTCCATATTGCTCACAGGAATGACTTGCTGACACTTGGCGACGATCTCATCCTTGCTCAAGACACCTTCTAAAATGAAGTCGACACACCGCGGAACGTACTTGTCGAATAGCTCAAGGAGCACGTTCCGTTCTGCGGGTGGCGTCGCGATGGTCGCTGACTCATTGGCGGCAGTAGCAGCCGATGAGCCTGCAGTTGGCATCGGGAACTTCTTCTTCAGCCAACGCTCGTAGTACGGTCGATATCCTAAGTTCTTCGGGTCGACCCAGACCATGCCGCAACGACTGATTGTGGCAGGCGACGCGTATTGCAAGTCGAACGTCTCGCAGATCATGCTGCAGTGCGTCTGCAGGCGGATGCGCTCTCCGTTCGGCAACGTGAGCAACTTGTTGTCGTCCATGACGCTGTTCATGTTCTCGACCCAGACCGCGTCCACGTCGCCGTCATAGATAAGCCAGCGCTTCTCATTCTCGCGACCCGCCGGCAAGGGTTGGTTGAGCTCACGGAAGAGCTTGGAGAGTACTCCGTCAGTCCAGTCACGAGTCACGGGGTCCATCGTGCCATACAGCTCCGCAATAGGCTGCGCCTTCGGGTTGAGCACAAAGATCTTGACAACCTCATCCAATGCTGTCTTTGCCGCCGCAGCTAGCGTGTTAAGAACAAGCGACTTGCCACCGCCCGTTGGTCCGACAATCATGGTCGTGTGGCGCACGAGCATGGTCTCGTACATCTGGATGATCTTGTCAACCTGTTCATTGTACACTTGAGAGTCTGACGTGTTGAACTCGCCCACAACGAGCTCGCTCTCAATCGCATCTTTGAGCGCGGCATAGCCGACGCGCGGGCAGTCAAGCCCTGGGAAAAGGTCGTTGATGAGTCCATGGAAAAGCGGGACATCCTCAAACACAAACTTGGGCATGTTGCTATCACGTAGTGCGCGCATGAGCACGAGATCCTCGCTCATGTTGCTGTACTCGCGCTTGAGAGCGCCAGCCATGACGAGCACGCTCTTGAGTGCACGCAGACCGAAGTCGTAGTGATACTGCTTCGACAGTTGTTCGCGCGAGAGCTTGTAGAGCACAGTCATCTTCTTTGCGAGGGTTACCGCGAGCTCGAAGCCCTCCGAGAAGAGCATGATCTGGCAAATCTGCAGCAAGTCCGGTACGATCATAGTCACAGGTCGGAAGAGCGCCTTGAGGTTGTCGGGAAGCTCTGTGCGTCCAGCATATCCTGGGTTCATTGTAATGAAGAAACCGCAAGTAGCAAATCCAGCCGTGCGGTGGATCGCAATCTCGGTGCCAAAGCCGATGTCGACGGTCGGTTTGTCGTAATTGAGTGCGTTCTGGATGGCTCGCAGTTGAGCTGACACGACTGACAGCACTTCAATGTTGATCCGGTTGAACTCGTCGAAGCATCCCCAAGCACCAACTTGCACGAGACCTGAGAATATGCTACCCATAGCCTTGTAGTCCAGACCCTCGCCGCAGTTGATAACGTAGCACGGCAATGCGAGCGATTTGGCGAGATCTTTCACGGTTTCCGTCTTGCCCGTACCAGCAGGCCCCGCGGGAGATCCGCCGAGCTTGAATGTCAATGCCTGTGTCAGGGTCATGTAGCAGCGATCCGTGAGTGGCGTGATGACGAGGCGTCCGTTGAGACCCATGTACTCATAGCCATAGCGGAAATTGCCCGTGCACTGGCTGATCACCACGTCATCGACATCCTTCTTCCAGTAGAACCGAAGTTGTGACTCCCACGCAAATTCCTTCTCGTGAAGAATGCTATCGCGTACGAACGAGTCGACAATGTCGCGCGCATGCACGTCGATGATGAGTAGCGTGTTGACTTTTTTCCGCGACAGCTTACCAAGGGGCTCCCGCACGCGTCGGACAAGCTCGTTGAGCTGGGTTGTGAGTTTCCCTTCGAGCTCCTTCATAGCATACTTGTTGCCGTTCTTGACGCGACGGAAGACGTCCTCGACTTCCCACGTCCACCAAATCTGACTGCCTACAAGACTGACCATGCCTAGCACGTCGTCCAACCACTGGATGCGATCGCTGTGAGCGTACTGGAACACACCCTCTTTGGCAATACGCTGCAGAGTGACGCGCATCTCGTCCTCCACACCGGTCATCCATGTCTCTACCGGTCCTTCGACGACGGAGAGCGTTCGAAACGTGAAGCTCTCGCCCTCGGCGCTCTCCATCGCGCCGACATTCTTGTTGCTGCGCACGAACGATAGTAGCTTGACGTTGTCGAAGAGCTTGAGCATATGCACTTGGATGGACGTCGGATCGGACGAACCGAGCACGCTAAGCAATTCGTCGTCCGAGATAAAGAAGAAGCGCGGGAACGAGTTGCGCTTTGTGTCAAGGTAGTCACTGAGGGATTTCTGACAACGATCGAGTCGCTCGGACAGCGACTGGAGCGTCTCGACACGGTTCTCCGCGGTACAGGCTTCGACGGCGTTCGCGTTCTTGTAGGTCGCCCCCATAATCGTTTTCCATGTCTTGTCGACCGCGTCGAACTTTTTGGCTTCCTCGGGGAGCTGCTGTCGGATGTCCTCCGCGCCAACGAAGATGCTTTCGAGGTACATCCACTTTCGCTGCACAACGAACCAAATGTCGAGGCACTCGTTCACAACACCAAGCTTCTTTTCCCACTTGCGAACGCGCTCCGCAAAGCTAGCGATGAAGCGAGAACCGGACATGGTTTGTAGGTTGAGCATATGGTCTTCCAGTGTCAGCTTGAGCTCGTCTGCTGCACGAAGCACCCAGCCGCGGTCGGTGCCGTTCTTCTTATATTTGACGAGATCCAGCACGGCCTTCGCCCAGACGTCCTCGATCTTCACGATCTCCTGCTCGATCTTCTGCTCTTGCATTGCTGCATTCACGATCTCGCCGATCTCGGACGAGAACCGATGCAGCTTCATCGCAAAGAGATTGCCGAGAGTGAACGTCTTCAGATTCATCTCAAAGCGCACCTTCGTCACGACCATGAGTTCCTCCCAATGACGTGTCTTCATGGCGTCGTTCTTGAGGCTCTGGATGAGCGGAATGCTGTCCTTGAATGCCATAATCTGCTTCTCCACCTCGAGAAATGTCGACATGGATTTGAGTTCTTTCGGGAACTTGCGGCAGCGCTTCTCTAGCTCGTCGATGCCTTTATTCATGGCGGGCACGTCGAGTTCGGCCCACAAGATACTCGCGAGATTCCCAATGAACTCCTTCTGCTCCGTGTACAGCGCATAGACCTGGTCTTGCTTGTCCAGTGCCGCGTTGATATCTTGCAGCTCCGGGTACGAGGTAATTGGCAGTGCAAACAAATTCTCTGCATTCGCTAGCTCCTGGCGCTTGGTCTTGAATGCTGCTAGCCGCTTTTTGAAAGCTGCAACGAGGTCGAGTCCAGCGTCCAGATCGGTCGCGCACGTGCCTGGACCCGCTTCAAAGAACTCTTTCTTCATGTCCTTGCATTCCTGCGCAAAATTGGCGGCGTCTTGCTGCGTCACTCCGCGGAACTGATCCTTGACGCGCACAAGTCGCAGATCCTTCGTCTTGGACGCCACGAACAACTCCTTCCAGCGTTTTTCGAGTGAAAACGCCTTGTTGAACTCGGCCGCATCCACAGCGATCGAGTACGTCTGCAGAGTTCGGTATCGCTCAATAATATCGGCGTACTCAAGCTCGATCTCCATACTCATGTCACCGATTCGCGCGACAGTGTTAAGCACCTTCTTGAGCGATTCGAGGTCTTGTGGAGTGCCATCAAGTTCGGCTTCGAGCTGGTCCATCGTAGAGCTAATGCTAACGAGTTTCTTATTGGAAACTTCCAGTAGCACCCGACCGTAGTCATCTTTCCACATCTCTGCTTGCTTGGCAATCGCAACGGCGACTGGCAAACAATTGATCTGCAGGAAGTCGGTATCTTTCTCCGGCGGCTGACTACGCACCGACTCAGCTAGGCGCGTGTACTGCGCCATCCTCGTGTCGAAATAGACGCATGGAGGCTTCTTGTCCGCCAGTTTCTCGAGAGCGCTGCGTCTCTTAGCATTCCACAGATTATACACCGTGTCGTAGCGGCGCCAACTGTCCAAGTAGCGGTTCACGATGTTGAATACCTTGTGAATCTCTTGGTTGAGCGACAGCGTCATCTTGATCACGTATGGATTTTGCGAAATGTCCGAGTAGAAGGTGAATGTGATGGGCTCTTCGTCCTCGTTGATCACAAGTGGCTCAGTCTCGCGGCATGTCCCGTGCATCCACCGAATGAATGCTTTGGCGCTCTCGACAATGTGCTTGACGGACTTGCTGAGATATTTGTACATATCGGACAGCGATGGCGTGACGATGATGTCCTTGCCATTCATGGTTGTCTTGACCTTGCATAGAGGCGGTCGCTTGAGCTTGGTACCTTCCTCCAAGCGGCTGCGACCGACTCCCGTGGCGCCATTATTCGACGATATACCCATGCTGGTCAACGCACTACTGATATCCTTCGTGTGGACGTTCAACAGAGCTTGAAACGTAGTCATCGACGCGATGATCATCTTGGTGATAGCGTTGAAGATCCGACGCTCCCAGTACATGTAGTACGTTGACATCTTGGGACTCGTGCCAGTGTTGACACCGGCCACGATTTCTTCGACCTTAATCAGCAGCGGCCCAATCGATCGATAGCTCTGTACAAGCTCTTCGAGGCGCTGCATCCGATTACGCTCGACCAGCTCGTAGAACTCGCTCACCTCTGTCACGACGCCTTCTTCAAAGTCCTCAATCTTAATCAACAAAGCATTCTCGATACCCGAAACAATTTCTTCGACCATCTTGCTGCTCTTATGGATCTGGCTCACAATGTTTGCGAATTGGTTCAATGCCTTGTTGCAGTTCTCGATGAAGCTGATGATGCGCTGAGAGTTCCAGTTCAACGGAGAGAACCCGATGCGTAGCACATCATCCAAGTCTTTGAGCTGCAGTTTGAGTAAGTGGGTTTCGACTGGAGTCAACTCGGTTAGCAAGCGGTCGTAGTGCCGCAACATCTGCGTAAGCTCCTGCACGTAGTGGTGGTACTTATCCTCTTGCAGCGTGACGTTGAGTGCCTCCTCCGGGATCTCAAATCCGAGGCGGTCGAGGTATTTCGACTCCTTGATAATCATCTTCAGTTCTGGTGCGAAGTTGGCATAAAACGGCGGTGAGGGGAGCTTGAAGAGCATTACACCCGTGTCGGATTTCCCCGCCTCGATCAGCTTTGGTCCTAAGATAGACTGCTTCAGACATTCGTTCGTCAGCGCCGGCACCTTCTCCTTCCAATCCTTGTGTAGTTGTTTGATGTACGCGTCAACCGCTCGCGCAAATACGAGGTACTTCTCCTTGACCTCTTCTCCGAGGGGACTCTTTAGCAGGTCGTTCATCGCTCGGAAGCGCAAGATGGGTTTCTTTGCTCGAAGGTACAGAGCACGAGCCCAACTAATCGCGCCGGCTACAGGCGGATGGTTCTTGAAGACTGGCGGGCTGAGCTTGTATCGCTGGAACTGCTCATCCAGTCGCTCCAGCTCCTTCGTGTACTGCATGAGGATGTCCTTATACTTCTCCATCATCTGCTTGTTGATCGATTCACGCGACTGGATGTTCTGGAAGTTCTGGAGCAAGTCAAACGCTCCCTCTGCAGACCGCAGCTTCTGAAAGGACGTGTCGATAAACTTGCGTGTCATGAGCTCAATCTCACCCACTTTATCGCGGAACTGCATCATCACTGACTCCCAGCTCGTCTTGTACCCCCGATCGAAGATCTTGAATGGGACACCTTCAAAAGGAGCAATTAAGCTATCCACGCGTGCCTTGACCTCGTCAATGCCTGCTGAATCGCCTGTCACTGACTTCAGCTCAGGACCGAGGAACTTGTTGAACTGATCCAACACGGTGGCGACCTCCTGCAGATTTTCACATATCTTGGCCATGTAGTTGGTTTGTTCAAATAGACGCTTGCGGTCAAACTCCCACCGATGGTCCGTGCCGCTGGCTTCGATCCTCTCGCGAACTTTCATGTAAGTCGAGTGCCAGAGCTCAAGTACCATCTTCGCTTCACCGATCGCTAGTAACGCGCTCTCGGGTGTCTTGCGCAGGATAGTCTGGATATTGATCTCCACTGCGACTTTGTCTACAATCTCGGACGCGATGCGTTCCATGAGCGGCACCATCCGCTCATCGGTGTTGTAGTGTCTAGAGATGATCCACACCATGCGGATCGCGTTCATCATCGACGGTAGCGTGTCAGCGATCGTGGAGAACGACCCACTCGCGATGTTCTTGAAGTGACGCTCCAGTGTCGTCAAGAATTTGACATTGTCCTTGGCTTCAACGTACAGCTTGCTGAGCTCCGAGAAGTGGTATTTGAACGTCAACAGCATGCTCGCTTCCACGAGCTCGAGCAGTTTCAGCATCTTCTGCACCGTTGGCATGTTGATTTGCTCGTAAATGGTGCTGAGCGTCGCGTTGCGCTCGCGCCAGAACTCGATTTCGGCCAGTGGTCCTTTCCGTTTGGGAGCTTTGCGTGTTTCGTGCTCGACGACGTTCGCCACGTTCTTCGACCACTCTTCGAGAGCTTGTTCGAGTGTGTTGATGAGCTCGTAGTCGTCCAGATGCGACTCGGGCTTTGTAATGACCACGTCGGGGATGTTCAGATGGATATCACCCTGGATCTGGTGAATTGCATTGATAACTTGCGTCGAAAACTTGACAAGGTTGCTTTTGAACTCGTTGCGGATCGCGTCGATCACTTTCAGCGCTTGATGAGCGCCAGAGGTCGCGCTTCCATTAACGCCATTAGCCAGAAGCGACTTGGATGAAGCATTGAGTGAGCCACTCAACTGGTTATTACTGCCTTCTGGCTCCATCGCACCGTAGCCGTTTGCATCCCCTCTAGAGAGCTGCGGGTCGAGCAGTGGCATGAAGACGTGGCAGATAATGCCTTCGAGGTTAGAAAGCAAGTCACCAGTGGAGCATCCGATCTCGATGTTTGCATGCTGGATCTTCTCGAAGGAATCCTGTGCCAGGCTCTTGGCTACCACCGGACCGGGGGATACCTTGATCAGGAAGACCGTGGTGGCGTCGATGAAGGCTCCGGGCAGCACGTTGAGGAACGTATTACAGATCTGCCGCGTGGCTGGACGCATCACCTTCCGTGTCCTCGTGACGAGTTTCGTGCGCAAAGGAAGCGCTACTGCGGCGTCGAGGTAGAGTTGCTCATCTGTCAGCTCAACTGGCGCGGAAGTCGCACCATCGGCTGGTTGCTCAGCTGGAGAGGATCCTGGCAAGGCGTGAACGAGATCGCATGCTTACTCTCCATGTCGTTGCACGCTTCAAGTGTGCAGGACAACCACTGTGTAGAGGCATCCAATGGCGTACCTTGTGCCGGCGAAGCCTCTTCATCGGGGACTTCTACCTCTTCTTCCACCTGCTCTGCGCAGCCGAGCGACATGTCGTTAGAGGAAGAAGAAGCTGGAGGCGGTCACGAGCCGCAACACTCGAGCGAACCTTCGATCTCGTAGTGCTCCTCGGCTTGGCAAAAGAACAAGACGCTGCCGGCCTCGGTCGCCGGCGCGAAGAACGCTCTCATGATGTCCGCCGGTGCGGCATCCGAGCTGACTGTCTGTCCGAGTCGCCCAAGGTTAGTAACACTCGCAGTGAGCTCCACGCTACGCAGCCTCCGCCCTCACTCACTTCGAGTTGATTGTCCGCAGTCCGAAACGACGCCTGGCGGGATTTGGACGCTACCATGGCGTCGAAGACAGCGGGTTCCACGTCCAGCGCGCGGGACACGAGTCGCCGCAGCCATGCCACCGCCGCATCGTCCATCGCGCGGCACGTGCAGCCAGGATCGCCGGCACGGGGAACTCCAACACGCGCGCGCAAAGGCGAAGGGTGGGTCAGCACGCCCGAGCCCTGCTCGTGCCTCGGATTGCTGGCTAGTGACTGGCCAGGCGGCCCTCCGCTTCAACGCACTCGCTGCGCCGCTTGGCTGCGCCGCTTCAATAGCCGTAGTCCAATCGGGATAAACGGGAATTGGTTGGCGGAAAGTTTGCAGGAGGAGTACTACGACGCGCCGCTAGATAATGCGGTAGCAACGACGACGACGATGATAGCGATGCTGGCGACAACGATGGCGAGGCGATGACGACGCGGCCGCTCGGGTCGAAATACACCAGACCCAACAGGCAGACGCGCTGGTGGCGGAGGTCGACCAGGATGAGCACAGCACCTGGGAGCTGAATAGCCCACACAACATGAAGTTATGCAGCGCGAGGGAGTCCTCGCAGGCACTAGGAGGCTGCTGCGCGAGCAACGTGACGATAGCGACGGAATGCACTCTGACGGCGAGGATATCGCGCATGGAGAGCGAGCGAGAGAGCGAGCGAGAGAGCGAGAATAGCTACGGATGAGCTCCAGACCGTCGGCAAGGTCCTTCTCCAAGACTCGGTGCCGTTCATTCGGCGCCATGGCTGTGGAGCTTCGCGAAGTGGGAAGGCGATGGCTGCCAAGCGTTGCCAGGTGCCGCTCTAACGCTGCTGCTCGGCGTGTACAGCGAGGAGGAGAGGCGGGAGAAGGAGATCAAGACGGAGTGTAGCAGGCTGTCTCGGCGCCTCGCGACGCGCGCCATGGCTGGACATGCGCGCTCCCTTCTGCCCACGCTCCTGGTCGCGATCGTAAGCTGTCTGCACTGAAGCGCTCATGAGGACGCGCTGAGCTCACTATTGTCAGTGCTCGCACTCTGGATGGCTCTTCGGCAAGTGGCTCGGCCAAGTCGGTACAGCCGAAACGGCACGGTGTACCGTTGATCAGTGGCGTCCGAAGGGTATAGAAAAGCCAGGACCAATAAACAGTACCCAGAAACGCTGCATCAACCTGCACTTTACTCGTTGAATGCAGGTGTTTCCGAACATTTGATTACGACCAACTCACAAGCATTCAAGCTTAACAAGAGATGGCTATGGCATAGTAATGGAGTATACAGTCCGTTGCCTAACGAGGCAAGCATTTCCGCTTTTCGAAGCCAGACGTCGCACGTGCTCGCTCGCGCGCGAGTCGGTCGGAAGGCAAGGTCCTCGACGCGCGCCTGCCGCTTGCCGCCCACGCTCGTGGCCCGTGCGCTCTCCGTCGCCTCCTCTGCTCTCTACGGGTCCCAGCGCTCGCCTGCGGCTTGCCATCGACCCCACCAGCGCCAAAGTTCCGGCGCCGCAGCACAAAACGAGCGATGCTGGCGATGAGCGCGTCGACGCGCGTCCAGGATCGGCAACGCAGCTTCAAGAAGGGCATTGACAGCAATGTGATCCGCCGCCGGCGCGAGGATACGGCGATCCAGATCCGGAAGACCCTGCGAGAAGACCGGCTGAACCAGCGACGGCGCATGAGCCTGGTGGTGCGTCTTGTGCCGCTCGCCACGGCAACGACGTACTGCCGCAGAGCCAGTGACACTTCCTTGTGAGCTGACTTGTGCCTACTCCATGTGGTGGCTCTCTAATGTGCGACAGACAGAGGAGACGGCGGAGGCCGATGCGAGCATGGCAGCCACAGGCCAGCAGACGGCAAGGACGCAGTCGCTGAACGGCGTAAGCGTAAGCGTGCTTGGTACTGTCGGCTTTAGCCGAGCGAAATGACTGGCACCGCTCCGGCGACTGCTGTCTGCGCTGGGCGAACGTAGCAGCGGATGACGCGTTGTGCTCGCTTGAAATCAC
>JAADYC010000405.1:0-21719 GCA_023338135.1 Phytopythium kandeliae | reverse complement strand
GTATCATTTTCGCTCAAGTGTCAATCAGCATAAAAATCCACTTGAGCATGCGTGTGCATTGACGCTGGTCTGTCCATTGGCTGTATTGCTCTCGCCCGCTCTAGGCGGTGATCACTCTTTGCAGCCGCCCGTGATCGCGAGCAACCTGTATCGTGCAATGCCATGTATCATTCGTTTCCTCCTCGCTGAGGGTCAACTCATCCCCGTGAAGTAGCAGCCACCCGAACGAGGCTGCATCCGCCAGCAGCTTGAGAACATGAGCCACTTGCGGTCTCACGCTCGCGCATTGTCACCAGCAATGCACACGTCGCAGATCTTTGCTGTACCATGGGTTTGGTACACTTCGTGTCAATCCTGATGGCAGGTGACCAACGACCGCCAGTTGGCGTACTCGCCGCTGGGTGGGAATGGACGCCTTCTTCTCACAGCGATGCGTGACGTCGGACGCGCATCCAACGGATGCCTCTTCGCCGCATACGGAAGGATGGAGCGAGCTAGTGCTCGTGCTGGAACCGCGCGGCGCGTTCAGCGCGTCTCGCGCGATCCTGGCTTCCGTTTTAGCGATGGTACGGCGTCGACGACGGCGCCACGTGCTCTCCTGATCTCTCCTCTGACGCCTCGCGCGCGCTATCGCATTGTGCGGCAGGTTGCAAAGTGCAGGAAGGTGTCGAAGGTGCAGCTCATTGCGCTGGTACGCGGTCTGAGGCTACAACGGATATGCGGAGGCGGAGAATCTGAAAACCGTCGCCGCATGCTAGCAGGACGCTCCATACGTCGTTCCGAGCGGAACCGGGTCAGTCACCGGCAAGATCGTCGTGCGCGACTACTCTGCGGACACGTCGCTGTTTCTCTCCATCCTGGACGAAAGTGACTCGCCGTCACTGCTCGACAAGCTCGAGCATGACGTCGACGCGTTCATAGCCGAGTACTCGGCCGGCTCCAACGCGCGTGCCACGCGACTGTCGTCGCGGCCGCTCGTCGTGGTCATCGACTCGCTCAACGTACTTCTTCAGAGCCAGTCGCTAATCCAAGTGCTGCTGTTCGTCAAGAAACTGCGCACCAACCCGTTGATCGGCGCGGTAATCGCGAGGATCGACACCAGCGCCGAGTCGCAGGCGACAACCCAGGCGCTAGCGGAGGCTGCGACCGTACTTGTGACGGTCGAGACACGATCCTCTCTGAGCTGCTATTCCATCCTCGCCAAGGAGCGGCAGCGCGAAATCCCCAAGGGTATGGATGGGTTCGTGCAGCTTGTGCGACTGAAGAAGGTAGCCGTCATCGGCTGGGTCGGATGCACAAAAGCGCGCTCTAACCGTCGTTGCTGCGGACGAACCGACTAGAACGCGAGTGTGAGCGAAACGATCGAGTTCTTCCGCGTCGTCAACGGGACACTGGCATACTTTGACAGTCCCCAGTTGCCCACGACTACAGCGGCTCCAGACGCACCACCAAGGCAAACAGCACCGTCATCGAATCCTCCAGCGATCACAGCAATGCTCGCTCCGTCCGTAGTCCCGTTGCCAGTGCCACAGGAAGACGTGAGCTTCAGTCTGTCCATGAGCGCGCAAGAGCAGGACGCGAAGAGCAAGGTGCAACTCCCGTACGTGCATCAGGGCGGTCAAGGCTCGTCGGCCACGGCCTTGCCTAGTGGGATCGACGCTGGTGGTGCCAGGAACCTGTTTTTCATCGACGAAGACGACCCGGACTGGGACGACGACGACGTGGACGACGATTTGGACATTTGAGGGTGCCTTGAACCTGCTTACCTGTGCTTCCAGCCATTTGGAGAGCTGTAAAAATAGACAGACAAGGTGCGCTTATCTACTGATCTTCGCCCGCTCTCCGCCCCGCGAGCGCCGCGTTATGTCAGTCCTCCTAACTGCGGCTCAGCGTCAGATGCGAACGACTGGAGCGGCATGGACGCAGTGACGGTCACCAGCATGAGCCCAGCGCAGGTTCACGTCGTCGTGGACCACGTTGTCGCGGCGCCAGCACGGCGCAGCGTTCGATTCGAAGATGGAGAGGAACCGTTTGCTGCAATCACTGGTTTTGCCGCGAAGCAAGACGAGGACAACGGTGGCGATGACGACGAAGGAGACAAGGATTCAAAGAGCGACAACAGTGGAGACGCTGGTGGCGAGGACGATCGGAGCGGGCACATGCGACAGGAGGAAGGAGAGACAAGCGACGTTCCGCGGCAGGTCCGATTCTTCGACGATCAATGCGACGAGACACCTGTGGAGCCTCCCCCATCCTCGCTTTACTCCCGCGCGACCTCCATTGCGGCATCTCCCCAATCCGCGCGCTCGCCGCTCCTCAAGAAGTTCTCGCCGCTCCAGGATCGGCGTGTGAACGCCGTGCTGATTGAGGCACTACAGCTTGTGGAGTTCTCGTCGGCCGAGCTCGCAGTGATCGATAAGGCGGCCAAGCGTCTACGCGACGCCGTCCACGGGTTCGCGCTACTGGTGGACAAACAGGTGAACATTATCGGTGCCGAGAGCCTCGAGGAGCGCGGTCGCGTGCGCGCCGACATTATGGACCTGTGCTCGAGCCTGAAGACGTCCAACGCGCTGCTCGAGGGCACGAGCGCGCGCATGAAGAAGGCTCTGGGTGCCGGCAAGAACCAAATTCACGCGCACAAGCGCAAGCTCCTGGGCCGCGCAGTGCAGGATATTGTTGACGCGAGTTCGCCGTCGAAGGCTCCGAGCAATAGCGACCGTCCGAGCGCGAGGCGCGCGTCCGCAGGATCTCCGCAGTCGACTCGAGTACCGTCTTCTCCCTACGCACTCTCACTGGACGCTCCCGTCTCCCCAATCGCCATTGCGACGGGTAAGAAGTCGCCGATCAAGCCGCCACCACTGTTTTCGACCTCCAGGTCGCCGACTCGGGTTCCCTTCGCATCTCTTCTCCGAGTCGAAGGTGGCGATTTGGACACGGACGGCAGCTGCGAGGACTCTGATGAGCCGCTGCTGCCTCCCGACGCGTTCTCGTCGGTGCTCGAGTCCGTCGGTTTAGCCGAGAACGAGTTCCTCGATCTCAGAGGCGTCACGAGGGTGCTACACGAGGCGCTGGCGGTACTCGTCGCGCGCAGCACGTCGCTTACTTTCCTGGGCAAGGCACACCACCGGAAGCTCCTGCCGCAGTACGCGTCGGAGCTCGCGCGGCTCGTCCTGGTCGACCTCCACGCACTGCCGCAGGTTCGTGCTTGCGCTCCGGCTGTAGGGTGAAATAGTTCTACTGACCCTAGTCTTGACTGCGATCGGTGCAGGCGACCCCGGCGTCTCCGGTCGTGGTTCCGTCCAGCACGCTCTTCGACTATATGAGCGCGACGCCGTCCCGCTTCGACGCGCTCATGCAGATCCTTCGCGTTAGCAACACGTCAGGCGGAAGCCGCGACGGCGTGTCCCGACCGTCACCATCTCCGTCCCCGTCATCGAGGAAGGGCAGCCCTTCGCGGTTCTTCCGGCCGGCTGCTTTCATGTCGTCCGCATCCAAGGCGGCGGCCGAGTCGTTCGGCGTGAATCCGTTCGCGGCGCAGTTGACACGCAACGGCGGCCTCGTGAACGGCGGGGAGGTCGTGTCACTAGTCGTGGGCAGTCCCGCGGATCCGGAGCTGCTCGAGAGCGCCGAGCAGACACTCAACATGGCCAAGCTGCTGCACGAGCTCGCGACCGCCGAGTGCGAGGCCCGCGCGGGCGACCGGATCTCTCTGCGCGCGCCAGACGCGCGCGCCAAGGAGTTCTCTCGCGCGTACCTCGCCGCCTCCAAGCAACTGCTCGAGAAGGAGGCAGCTGGGGGCTTTTGCTGAACTCTCGGCCCGCCAGGTGGCGGATTCCGGGGAGCCACGGACGCCACGCGCGACTTGTTTGGGTCGCCGACCATCTGATTTTCGAATAAGACAGCCACGACTGGAGAAAGAACAGAACCAGATGGCTCTTGGCGCTATCGACTAGCGCAATGATCGCCTTCAGCGCCTCCAGAGACCGGCGCAGCCTTCGTCTCCCTCGGTTCTTCCGTTCTTTGCGATTCAGCGGCGCTGCTGCGTCGCCGTCCGCTACGCGCTTGTGTGGCCAGGCGGCTGCATGGCGTGTGCGTGCTGGGAGCGAGCGAACAGTAACAATCGATCCTTTGGCTATTTCGAGCGGAAGATGCACGGTCGACCCCTTGGTGCCCGCCGCGCTCTCGGACGCGCACTCGCGTGACCCGCCGCGCGCGCTCGTCTCTTTATTGACACCGAGCTAGAAATACATTGCGCGGCGGCAGGCGGTGGCGGGCGGCGTCAGTACTCGACGAGCATGGACGCGTGGGCACTGGCGCTGCTGTTGCGGCGGTAGTGCTGCGCGCGCCGGCGGCGCTCACGGTGCTCCTCCTCGCGGTCGAGCTGCGGGACGCTGTACTCGCACAGCGACACGTACGAGGACCCGCGCTCGCGGATGGCACAGGGGGCGACGCTCAGGAACTTCTGCATCGCGAACGACTCGCGCAGGAACGGCTGCTGCAGCACGGCGTGCAGCAGCTCCTGGAAGCTCTGGCAGCGGCTCTGCAGGTGCGCGCGGTCGTGGCGCTTCCAGAAGCTCAGCAGGCCTGCGTGCGGCAGCGGCGGCAGCGAGAAGCCCGTGATGGACCGCTCCAGAGCTTCCTCCTGAGACGCCGCCTCCTGGTTCGTCGTGAAGGAGGCCATGGATCCGCCCGTGGCGCTGCGCGCGCGCTCCTGCACGGCCTGGCGCGAGAGCGCGCGGCCACGGTAGTACTGCAGACGCGCGTCCAGGATCTCCGACAGTTGCGAATGCAGCTCCTTGAAGTCCGAGTAGCTGCGCCGGATAGTGTACGTCTGCAGCTGCGACTCGTTGTGCAGCACGTCCACGTGGTACATGACGCTCTTCTCGCGTCCGCGCATCGAGAAGCCCGAGATCCGCAGGTCCGCGAACGCGCCGGACGACGAGTCCGTCGACCGCCGGCTCGACACGCTGCGGACTGCGGCCGCGCGCAGCGTCTTGCCGGCCAGCAACTCGTCCTCCTCCCCCTCGTCCTCGTTCTCGATCTCGTCCCCGTCTTCATCGGACCGTGCGTCCGTGCCGTCGCTCGACTTGTCGCTCGTCTTGTCGCTCGACTTGTCGCTCGACTTGTCGCTCGACTTGCTCGACTTGTCCGCGGCCGCGCGAATGCGGCGCTCAGCCTCGTGCTGTTGCTTGACGATCAGGTCGAGCGTGAGGCTCGCGAGCAACGCGGCCTCGGGGTTGGGTGTCTGGAACGCCGATGCGGGTCCTGACGGGATCTCCTCCGGCTGCGAGCAGCCCGAGAGCTCGTCCACGCGACCGAGCCCCGCGGACGCGCGGCCGAACTCGAGGTCGTCGTACTGCGGCCGTCCGCGCGCGTCCCCGTAGCACGCGCGGAAGTCCGCGTCCATCTCGTCGAGCTCCGAAGGGGCGCGACCCGCCTGGAAGTACCAGTCCGGCAGACTGTCGACCGCGGCTTCGAGCTGCATGCCGCGCGAGAGCACGGCGGCGGGAGCGGCCTGCATCGCTCACTCAGTCGGTCGGTCGGTCGTCGGTCGTCGGTTGGTCCGCGGCTCGCAGCGAGCGAGCGAGTGAGCGAGTGAGCGAGTGAGCGAGTGAATGTGCGACCGAGGGCTCCAATCCGCGTCTGGCCGTGCGCCTTGGCCCAGCAGCTCGGCTTGAAAAAGGAGGAGGGGGATTCTCGTGGCCGGCGCCTGGCTAGCCGCCTGTGCGGTATACAATCGCCAAGACAGCAGGAAGGATTCTTCTTTCTAGATATAAACTATGGGTGGTTTCCGGACGCCGCACCGAATCGGGGATATACACCGCCAAGTATCCCGAGAGAGAGAGAGAGAGAGAGAAAGAAAGAGAGATTGGTCTCTCTCTCTGCGTTTCTGTGCTGGGGCATGCGCCGGAGGAGGAAGGACCTTAGGCCGTTGCCTCGGATCGTCGAGCCCGCATCGAGCGGGACGTCGGGAGGATGCAGCGATCATGCTCTTCAGACCGAAGCTGCCGTGGTCGCGAGGAGAATCGCCGTGTTGGAATCGGTATGTAGAAACGGCGCCGATCCGACCTGTAGTATTGCATACTACAACTACTGTATCGCCGCGTCCATCCTTCTACTCTTGATAAAACTAAAGCAAACTCTCATCACGACCTGCGAGATACAATATTTCGACCTCGCGCGATAGTCACACGCGTACGCCAAACATGCGCGCCATAGTTGATGCCGACTTTGACAGATGCGCGCGCTCGTGTGGACAACGGACGGCTTCAACGAGGCTGTCCTCCCCGGTTCCATGCGCGCCTCCATTCGATCTGAGGCGGCCCAATGCGGCCCAATGCAGCCCGCCCACGATGGTCGCTCGCATTGCGAGCGCGAGTCGACGCCGTGATGCCCATGATGCTACACAGGCGGGACGAGGCGCAGCTGTTCATCGAGAGTGATGGTCACGACGGTGGACGGTCCACTTCGGTACGCAGAGTGAACGTCGGCACCCATGGCTTCAACGCGAGCGGACAGGCGGACTGACTCACCACCGACGCGCGGCGTTGGATGTTTGAGCTGGCAGACTGGCCGGGGGCGGCCGCTGTATCCTCCGTGGGTCTGTCCAGTCAGCCACGGCAAATGACGCTGGCGCCAGCCACCCCAAGCAGCCAGTCCGCATCTCCGCTACGTCTGACGAGCAATTGGCGCGCGACGCCGTGACAGAGATCATCGATTGTCGACGGAGCCCGTCGCGGGGTGTGCGAGCAGTTAGTAGTTCTCTTGTTCGAACGCTCTGGAGCTCTTGGCACCGGTTCCCCAGAGAAGCTGCTCAGCCCCGGGCAGCTGATATCCACTGGCATCTGAGCCCAGGAATCCAGAGCAACGCCGTACAGGGACTCACGGACGTTCGACGCGCCTCCACGTGCCAATTGCGCGCTCCAGCCGCAGTGACAGCGCCGACACCTGTGGTTTGTTGTGGTTCGTCACGATGCGCGCACGTCCAGCGTGGCGCCACGTGGCTGCCATCGGCCACCTCCATTCATGACCGGTGGAAATGGAGCTCGCTGCCAAATATAGAGCTCCAGTCCTCACTCGCTCCAAACTCCCAACTCGGCAGTGCCACGCCACCATCCGACGCGCCGGAACGCCCACCCATCCTCTGCTCTCTCTCTCTTTCTCCCTCTCTCTCTCTCTGCGACCTCCTTGAAGGGTGCTGCGCTGTTGTTCTTCCCTGTTAGACAGCCTCGTTCGCTCGGTCCCATCGCCTCGTCGCTCGTTGAGAGAGGAGAACGAGGGCGGACATGGCGCGGCAACCGCTGTCGCCGCAGGAGGCGCAGCGCGAGCGCGAGATGCAGCGCGAGCTGCGTCGATTCCACCGCGAGAACGACTGCGGAACCGCAGACGCCCCGACCGTCACGCAGCTCGCCAAGAAGCGCCTGCGCGTCCCCATGGTCGACGTGGACGCCAACCCGTTCTGCATCGACCGACAGCTCGCCGACGAGTACGAGCGTATGAACCTCAACAAGGTGCGGACACCACTCTTCGTCGGTCTCTTCCCCTCCCTGATGTCGACCACGCAACGCACTAATCAGAGACGGATATGCGCAGAACCCGCGATTCTACGCCGTCGCGCTCGATAAGCCGACGCTCCCGCGCGAGAACCCGCGCAACTACTCGAGCGTGCGTCTCTTTCTCCACTGCGTCGGCCCTCGTCCGCGCGCATGGCGCGACTGATGCTCTGCTGTTTCCCCAGTTTATCAACCAGGCAGCAGATCGGATCGCGAGCTCGGGTGTATCCCCGCGCGCTCGCGCTGAGTTCTCATCTCTGCGACCGGCGCCAAGCTACGAGCCCCCAGTCGCGCAGTTCTCGTCGCCCACTGTCTTCAGCGTTGATCCGAGCAACTTGAGGCGCGGCCAGAAAGATGAAAGCGGCTCCAAGAGCCCCCGAGGACCATTCGCGGTGCCTCGTGCTCATAAGCAATACGGGTGCGGCTTCTTGACCAGCGTCGGCGCATCGAACCGTGAACGTTGGAGTCTGACGTGGCCTCTGTCGCAGCATCCCCCTAACGAAGCAGACCATCACATTCGGCCACCGCCCAGGCGTACGATCTGTACTGTTCACCCTCCTTGTGTTTTCTTGTGTTGATCGTCTGCGGATGAGTGTCTGTGCCTTACAGTCGGGTGGTCGCATGTACGACCGTGTGACGGATTCCATCACCGGTCCTGGCGGTGCGCGATCTACCGCGCCGTCCTCCCGCTCGTCCTCTGGCGCAGCGTCTCGTCGCTCGTCGTCGCTCTCCACGCCACTCAAGACAGGCATGAGTGTCATAGCACTGGCACAGCTGCTGGCGACGCCTAAAGGCACCAACAGTGGCCCCAACAGCACCACCAGCGGGTTCAAGAGCGTCAGTGGCGTCCAATGTGATGACGACGACGGCGAGTCCTCGGACGGCGGAGACTCAGGCGAAGGCATTCAGCAACGACGGAGACGACGGCGCGCTCAACGGGAGCAGCAGCGCAAGCACGAGGAGCTTCAGGCGCTCGAGCGCAAATACCACAACGCCGTGTTCAACCCGCCTAAGGAGCGCCGGGTGCCTCAGTTTCTACCGCCAAGCGATCAGAGCACCGCGCAGCTCATCGACAAATACCGCAAGCTAGCAGTCGGCAAGCTGCCAGGGTCAGACAGCAACGTCGTCCAGTAGTAATGCATGCCAACCCAGGCCTCTAGATCGCACTTCGTATTGATCGACGGTGTACAGAGGCGGCTTCGAATGCTAGCCGAAGCTAGAAGTCTGGGTCCCAGTCGCACTCAAGCACGGGGTCCTCGACTTCGTGGCGGAAATCGTCGAAGTTGGATGTGTCGAGCGCGTCACGCACCTGCGGTACGATGGGTGGACGCATGGTCTTGCTCAGCAGCGCGTCCCATTGGAATCCCGAGAACCACTTGTGGTTGATGATGTCCTTGATGCCGTGCTTCATGTTGCCCAGTCGCCGTGCCGGGTTATGGTTGAGCAGTTTCTGTATCAAGTCCACGCACGCGCGTCTAGGTCGATCGGAGCAGCGCCAAGCGTGTGTGTGTGTGAGAGAGAGAGAGAGAGAGAGACGGTGAGAATAGAGGTCGTGGACGCTAGTGGATCGGTCGGAAGCGTACCCGAAGTGGCTGGGGAAACGCACGCTGCCCTGGATGATGAGCGCGTACACGTTCATGGGGTCGTGCGCGAAGAAGGGGGCTGTGCCAGTCATGAGCTCGAAGATGAGCACACCGAGCGACCAGTAGTCGACAGCCTTGTCGTGACCCTTATTGAGAATGATCTCCGGAGCGAGGTAGTCGGGCGTGCCGCAGAGCGTCCACGTCCGGTTTGTCACGACCTTGGCAAGTCCAAAGTCGGCGAGCTTCATGAACCCGTCCGTGTCGAGCAGGATGTTCTCGGGCTTGAGGTCTCGGTACGCGATGCGCTTGCTATGCATGTGCTGGAACACGAGCACGACGCTGGCGATGTAGAACCGCGCGACGGGCTCCTCGAAGCGGTCCCGACGACGCAGATACGTGAAGAGCTCGCCGCCGAGCGCGAGCTCGACGAGGAAGTAGAGATATTTGTGATCCTTGTACGTGTTGAGCAGCCGCAGGATGAACGGGTGGTCCAGCTCTGTCATGACGCGCTTCTCGTTCAGCACGTGCTCACGTAGGTTGTTCTCCACGATGCGCGCCTTGATGAGGCATTTGAGCGCGAATGCACCGCCCGTCTGTACGTGCCGCACGAGCTTGACCCGTCCAAAGGCGCCTCGCCCGAGCGTCTGTAGGATCTCCAGCTCTTCCTTGGGGATCTGCATGTAGTACTTGTACGCCGCGTCGCTCGTCGTTGGGACGGCAGTCACGGGTCCTGACGCTGTCACTGCCGACTCGTTCGACCGCGTGCGCTGCAGCGGTGGCGCGTCCGCCAAGTGCCGATCCTTCGCCTCCGGTGGCTCGCGGTCCATCAGCTCCTCGAGCGTGCCGAGCATGGCGATGAAGTGCTCTCGCCCGAGCGCCAGGCACTGCGCCGGCATCGTGGTCGTGCATGTAGCGGAGCGTACCTCGTCCTTGAAGAGCGCCATCTCGCCGAAGTGGTCGCCAGGTTTCATGGTGCGGATGCGCGTCTCACCGCCGGAGTCGGCGTCCACCTGCGTCACGAGGATTTCGCCGCGCGTGATGACGAAGAAGCGCTCGCCCACCTCGCCCTGCCGGATCACCGGCGTGTGCGCTGGAAACTCCTCCCACTCCATGGCGGCGGCCACGCGCTCGAGCTCGGACGTCGTCAGCTTGTTCAGCAGCGACACGTTGCGCAACGCGCGCAGCGTCTCGTTCAGTCGCTGCAGCTTGTGCCACGCCAGGATCTCGCGGAACGTATTGCGCTCGAGTACCCAGAGGTCCACGGGTGCCTCAGCCGTCGCACGGATCGTGGCCGCGCGCGGCATGTTGTACAGCAACGCGAGCTCGCCGAAGCCCGAGCCACTAGTGAGGAAGCCGTAGCGCACGGGCGGCGCACCAGCCACGGCCGTGACGAAGATCTCGACCTCGCCCGCTTCGATCGCGTAGAAGTTATCACCGACGTCTCCCTGCTGAATCACGACGGCTCCGGGTGCCGCCTGCATGGAGTAGAAGGCATCGAGGCAGTCGCCCATCTCGGAGCTCGTGAGCCCCGTGAAGAGCACGTTCGAGCGCAGGATCTGCAACAGCAGCTCCTTCGAGTGCGCGCTCTTCGGGTGCACTGTGCGCTGCGACGGCGCTGCGAGGATCTGTTTGTTCGAGATCACCTCGGCACTCACCTCGACGCGGCGCTTGGCCGTCGGCGTCGGAGCTGCAGACATTTCCTCAGCCGACTTGCTCTCGCCGTTCGCAAACGCTGGAGGCTTGGACACGGCGGCCGAGAGCTCGCTCGCATTCAGTATCGCCGTCGGTCTGCCTGGCCGCGCTGGCGTCATCGCGATCGACGGTCGAGAGCTGACGAACGAGGTGCGAGGTGGAGACACAGGCGGCAGCGCTTTCACCGATGCGGTGCCGTTGCCTTCTTCCTCGATCTCCATCAATGTGCTCTCGGGTGATTGGAAGCCTGCAGCCGCCGTTGTCGTCACAGCGTACGACAAGCGAGAGACCTTCGGAGATGCAGCGCTTGGTGAGATTGCGCCAGTATCTTGATGAGCGCGAGCGGACTCTTTGGTTGTCTCTGCATGCTTTGGAGAATCCCCCGTGGCGCCTTTGGCGTCGCCAGAGGCGTTCGCAATCATGTCACCTTTGGCGCCGGCAGCAGCTCTCTCCGCTCTTGTAGCCGCTGCAGATGGCCGTGTATTGCCGTCGCCTCCGTTTCGAGTGCTCTCTTCCAAGCGATCTTGCAGCGTCCGGATGACTTGGTCCTTGAGCAACAGTTCTTTGCGAACGCGATCGTACTCGGCCTTGGACACGCCACCGCCCATGTTGAATGTGGTGTAGATGTCTGCGAGGACGGCGAAGACACTTTCTAAAACGGGCTAGCGGCGGCGCGCATTGGATGCGAAGGTAGTGTGTTGTTGGGGCTCACAACTCGACTCAAGCGCGCCAGCTGAGCTGCTGGGAGGCAGGAGATGCTGCCTGCTTACCACCGCTACTCTCCCTACACGCGCCAAGGGTAGCAGCAGAGCAGCAGCAGCAGTAGCAGCAGCAGCAGCAGTAGCAAGCAGTGGGGAACGAAACGTACAGCTATCAGCAGAGTCGCAATGAAGTAGGGGCACGCGCGACAGAAATAGCTGTCGTGGCGGCATCATTGAGGGCCGTTACTGGCACCGCATAAACCACCTCAGAAAGCAGTAAGTAACACGCTGTATCGCACAGCGTCGAATGGACTGTGCGCGAGCTCTAGCGCCGTCCGCTGCGGCGGTATTCAGACGCGGAAAATGTGCAGGAGACTAATACTCACCGTGCGCGTTGCTAGGATTCTTGGGCGGCCAGCTGCCGTCGTTGAAGCGTGGTCTTGGTTGATGTCACTAAATCAAATTCAGTGACATCGCTCTGTGACGTGCGCATGTTGAAGTGATCTTCCCGACTCAGATCTGAGGGTCGAAGGGAACGGTCACCTGCGACAGAATGCGTTGACGACCCAACAGCATGTGCGAAAGTTTTCCAAGTTGGTCGGGTCACCCTTGACGCTGTCGCATTCCTTTCAGCGTTGAGCGACAACTTCCCGACGCGCGCAACGCACTGCCGGCATGGTACACGCGCTGTATGCGGCGAAAATCTGCGGGATATCCGCGCCGGGGTGCCGAGCGAGCTGACATCTCACAGCGACACGCTTCGTATTTAGGGTGTTCTTGCCGGAAGCGCGCTTTCACCACGTGTGTGACATGCGGCTGTGCGCTTTAGCCTCAGGATTGTTCCTTCTCCTCAACTCGAGTGGTCGCTGCGGGAGAGAGAGAGAGCGTCCGAATTTTCAGTTCTCCGAAATGATCGCCCGACCACGTGGTTTCTCCCACCACGGACAGCCGGGTGCGCATACAAGGCGCGAGTGTTTAGTGCTCGTCGTGGTTATTAGCTCACGTGACGAGGTTGTAAGCGGCGTTAGACGTTCGTAAAGAATGGCCGCACTTCGTGACCAGTCGCTGGCAGCGCAAGGCGCCTCGACGCAGCGGGTCCACCGACGACGCCATACCGCATAGACAGCGGCCGTCGTCCGCCATCCAACTTTGTTGACAGGCCGCGCCACCCGTTGCGTCGTCTCGCCGGTTAGGGGCGGGAAGGGGGCGTTTAGGGGGAAACCGATTGTGTCCAAAACCCACAGAGAGAACAAATCACGGTGTGAGAGCGTCGCTTCAACCCGCAACCGGCTTCGGGGCGGACCATACAAACACCCACAGAGTCCAGAACTGTGCACCGCCTGATGTGCCCACCCAAGCCGAGCGTGCATTGCAGTTTCTCAGTTTCTCTTCCGCCGTCATTCACGCTTCTGCCGACCAAGCACAAGAGCTCGCTCGCCCCCACGGCGCGGGAGCCCCGCGAGTTGTCTGTGTGCAATGGACCCGCGCAGCTCGAGCGGCGGCGCGCCGCCCGCCTCCACGCGCTTCAGTGAGTCGGCGGTGCCCGAGCGCTTCGACCCGCAGTTCCTAGTGGCGGCGGACGGCGGCGGCACGCGAAACAGCCTCGTGACGATGGACGCGCCGAGCAGGATGCTGCACGGCGGCGGCAAATCCGGCTTTGACGCATGCCGCGATAGCTGCACGAGTGTCGCGAGCGGCTTCGACCCGCTGCACTACTGGGATATCGACGCGGAGGTGAGCCACGGGTCGCTGTCCATGACGGGCCGCTCCGCCGACCCGTACCACGCCATCACGGTCGACGTCAACAGCCACTCGATCAACAACCAGGGCGTTGTCATGTACCACGTCGACATCAAGGGTCCCGAAGGCATCCTGTCGACGTACACTATTCGCCGCCGCTACCGCGCGTTCAAGAACCTGCACGCAGAGCTCGAGCGACTCATCAGCGAGTACGCCGAGTCCGCGGCCGCGACGGCTGCAGCCGCGGCCAAGGAGCAGTCTGCCAAAGAGCTCGTGGGTTCGGCACTCGACCCGTTCATTCCGCTGAGTCCGCACAGCATGGCCCAGGAAAGCCAGCGATTGCGGAGAGGACCGCCTTTGTCGTCTTCGACGCGCTCGATGAAGCTCCCGTCGCTCCCGAGCGCCGGCGTGTGGTCGTACCTAAAGCGGCACGACATGCACCTCGTGGAGCAGCGAAAGCGGCGATTCCAGGAGATTCTGCGCCTAGCGATCCGCCACCCAGCGACCAAGCACAGCGCTAAGCTTGAGGCGTTCCTGAGCGTGGCGCCTAGCGAGATCTCGCACCGCGGCTCGTCGTACGTGTCGCTGCAGGACTACAGCGTGCCCGTGTACGACCGCCAGCGCGAGTCGATCGAGCGGCGCCAACGCAAGATGCGCGTGCTCGAGGACCGCCGCCTGCGCACAGCGTCGACGGACGCTCCTTCTCAAGGCCACGTGTGAACGCCCACGTTGTTCCCGCAGCCCGTGCCCGTGTTCTCCAGCAATAGTATCAATCAAGCCAACGCTCCCTCTTTGCTCTCTGCGCATGAGTCGGGTTGGCTACGCCGGTAGTTCTGGAGCCAGCGAGCCCTTCCGGGAGAGCGGAGGTTGGCCGCCACTTGCAGGCTGGCGCTTCAAGGGCGAAGTCGTTCGCGCCATAGAGAGGAGGGCATTCTCCATTTGGCTCGAGCGCATGTTGCTGGCAAAGCCATGTCTGATATCGCACTTGAACGAATCAGTAGTGTATTGTCGGGATGTTCTGAAAAACCTTTATTGAAGGTAAAACCTCATCTGTGATAGACATATTCCGAAACCCGCTGCAATCCTCTCTACCAAAATCAAGAGTGCGGATAGGTTCACGACGTCGTGTTTCGATAAAGCGCCACCGATTACACTAGTCGTAGATAAGCGTCGCATTTCGGAAAATCTGTCGTGCTTCGCTTCCGCTCGGCGCTGCTCCCCCCGCAGTCGATCGTGCAGTCGTCGACCATCACTCGTCCGTACGCTCAGCCCAAGTCACAAGCGCGAGGGTCAACTTGCCGCCTCGGGTGACCCAAAGCCCGCAAGAAGCGCGCCACGTCGGCGGCCAGAACGCGACTCGCGGGGGGAGACAGGCACGCACTGCGACTCGAGATGGAGGGCATCCACGTGTTCATCCCAGACGAGAAGCTCGTGTGGGTGCCGGCCACGGTGCTCTCGGTCGAGGCGGGCGGCAAGCGCTTCCACGTGCGCGTCGAGAGGCTCGAGGACCCGGTCGCGGACGACGACGACGATGCGCCGGGCGGGTATGCGCGGCGCGCCGGCGCCAAGGACTCGGCCGCGGTCGAGCGCGTGGTCGACCTGCGCGAGGACGGCATGCCCGAGTCGCTGCCGCTGCAGAACCGCGAGCCGGCGACGCGCGGGGCTGATGGGAGCGCGCGGAAACTGGCTCCGGACGTGGCCAAGGCGGTCGCGGACGCCGACGCGGCGGATGCCGGCGCCGAGGACATGTGTGAGCTTAGCCATCTGCATGAGCCCGCGATCGTGTACAACGTCCGCACGCGCTTCTTCGCCAAGGCGCCGTACACGTACACGGGCAAGATCGTGGTCGCTGTGAACCCGTACCAGTGGATCAAGCCGCTGTACTCGCAGGAGCTACGCGACCTGTACACGCAGCGCGCGTGGGGCGAGCTGCCGCCGCACGTGTACGCGACGAGCGCCGAGGCGTTCCACCACATGAAGAGCCACCGGATCCCGCAGAGCATCCTGGTCAGCGGCGAGTCTGGCGCCGGCAAGACGGAGACGGTCAAGATCATGATGGAGCATCTCGCGAGCATCTCCATGTCATACGCGAAGAAGCTTGAGGCGGACGCGGACGCGTCCGGCGAAAGCCTGGTCGTCAGGAAGGTGCTCAAGAGCAACCCGCTGCTCGAAGCGTTCGGCAACGCCAAGACCATCCGCAACGACAACTCGAGCCGCTTCGGCAAGTTCACACAGCTCCAGTTCAACGGCGACTATTGCCTCGTCGGCGCCGAGTGCCGCCACTACCTACTCGAGAAGTCGCGCGTCATCGAGCAGGCCGCGGGCGAGCGCAATTACCACATCTTCTACCAACTCGTGAGCGCCAAGGAGGCAGCCTTCGATTTCACGCCGACGTCGTCGCCGCGTGAGTTCCGGTACCTGCAGGACGAGCCGCTACTGCTTGACGGACAGACGGACCTCGAGCGCTACCAGGTCACGCGCGACGCGCTCACGACGATCGGACTGAGCGATGACGAGCAGTCGGATCTGTTCCGCGCGCTCTGCGGTATTCTGCGGCTGGGCCAGCTGGACTTTGTGCCGCTCGAGTCCAACAAGAGCGATGCGAGCCAACCTGTTGGGTCCCTCGACGGGTTGGCGTCCGCATCGAGCGGACTCTCATCGGAGACCATCGCGCAGCAGCAGGCGGAGCTCGAATCGTGCGCCAAGCTCCTGGGCGTGGAAGTGTCGAAGCTGAGCCACCAGCTGTGCTCCCGGACGGTCAAGGCCCGCCAGGAGGTGTACAGTGTGCCGCTGTCGACGCTGCACGCCGGCAACAACCGCGATGCGCTGGCTAAGGAGGTATACGCGCGTATCTTCGCGTATCTCGTTCGCCGTGTCAACTACAGCATTTCGCAGTCCTCGGGCGGATCGCAGTCGAAGCACCTACCCGGGTATCTGCACATTGACCTGCTTGATATCTTCGGGTTCGAGTCGTTCAAGCACAACAGCTTCGAGCAGTTCTGCATCAACTACGCGAACGAGAAACTGCAGCAGAAGTTCACCCTCGATGTGTTCAAGACGGTGCAAGAGGAGTACGAGCAAGAGGGCGTGGCGTGGGAGTTCGTCAAGTACCGCGACAATCAGGACATGCTGGATCTGATGGAGAGCTCCATGGGCCTCATTGCGCTGCTGAACGAGGAATGCGTGCGTCCCAAGGGCTCGGACCTGTCGTTCGCGTCCAAGATCGTATCTCTTCACGAGTCGCACCCGCGACTGGAGAAGGCGCGGTTGAGCCAGACGCAATTCCTGTTGCGCCATTATGCAGGCCGCGTGACATACGACGCCGTGGGTTTTGTTGAGAAGAACAAGGACTCGCTGCAGAGCGATCTGCTGGATCTGCTTGCTACCAGCTCCAACTCACTTGTATCGCTCATCTTCGGCTCTCGAGGGAAGACGGCGTATATGACCGACTCGGAACTGGCCGCGCATGCTGCGACCCTGATGGACACTGGCAGTGGCGGCCGGCGAAGCGTGACTGGCCGGAAGACGTCGTCGTTCATGCAGGAGACGGTCAGCTACAAGTTCAAGGCGCAGTTGTCGCTGCTCATGACGGACATCTCGAGCACGGAGGTGCACTACGTGCGTTGCATCAAGCCCAACTCGAAGAAGAGTCCGCGGATCTACGAGATCGACGCGGTTGTGAACCAGCTGCGGTGCGCCGGCGTGGTCGAGGCGATCCGCATCACGCGTGCCGCGTTCCCCAACAAGATGGCGCACGAGAAGTTCCTGCGCCGATTTGTCTTCATGAAGGGTAGCAAAGCCAAGAAGGGGGCTGCAGAACCACCGGCGTCGAACACGGTGACGGAGGCGTGCGAGCACCTGGCGCGCGAACTACTGGCGAGCTACAAACCTGCGCAGGACGACGAACACTCGCGCACGCCCTCGTTCGTGGTCGGACGCAGCCTCGTGTACTTTGGCAAGGACGTGCTGGAGTTCCTCGAGCACCAGCGCACGACGTACGTGCACGAGCGCGCGCTGCTGATCCAGCGCTCGGCGCGGCGCTGGGTCGCGCGTCGCCGCTTCAAGCGTCTGCGCGCCGCCGTCACGCTGGTCCAGGCGCTGCATCGACGCCGCAGCGCGAGACACGCGTTCCTTCGCCGCAAGCAGCAGGTCATCATTGTCCAGAGCATGTGGCGGGGCGTACGCTCGCGGCAGCGCGTGTACTTGCTGATGAAGGAGAAGATGGCGACCAGGATCCAGTCAGCCGTGCGCCGCTACTTGGCTCTCAAGCGGTACTCGCTGTTCCGCGACGCGGTGGTCAAGATGCAGTCCAAGATGAAGATGAAGAAGCAGGTGGGCAAGTACAAGGCCATGCTGACAGACAAGAAGGAGCAGGCCATCATGGAGACCGAGGTAGACCTGCTCAAGAAACGGTTAGAGGAAGAGAAGCGCGCGCGGCTCGAGATCGAGGCGGAGAACTCGTCGCTGCAGCAGGAGCTGCTCGAGGTGCGCTACTCGTCTGCGCCAGGCTCCAACAGTTTCCGCGACAACGACTTGCTCGCTCCGTACGGCACGGCACCGCCGCTGATGCATCGCGAGTCGACGGGCGAGGACGCGAAGCTGCTGGATGACTCGGAGCGCATGATCGACTACTTGCGCCTGGAAGTTGCCAAGGGCCGAGAGGTCATCGACGCACTATCGATCGAGAACGAGAACCTCAAGATCGAGAACAAGAAGATCAAGGACGCGTACAACGCGGCCGGCGCGTCGTTCGCGGCGCTCAACAAGCACAACAAGCAGCAGTCCAAGGCTAACCTGCGCCTCATGAGCACGCACGCGGCGCTCATCAAGTCGCAAGAGGAGAAGATGAAGAAATACCAGAAGCAGATCGCCGACCTCAAGGAGGACCTCAAGATGCAGCGTAGCGTGTACTCGACCGAGCTCCAGGCGCGCGTGCAGCAGCAAGACGTGTTCGTCGACATGATCCAGCTCGCCGAATCGTACGGCGTGGCCGAGGAAGTCCTCGAGCGCATGCGCTCCATGGCCGTGGACCCTCAGAAGCCGCGGAGGAGCGACATGAGCCGACCCATGGACCGCGTCATGTACGTCACGATGTCGCGCTTCAATCTCTTTGGATGGAGATGACGAGCCAGTGCTAACGATGCGGTGGTGTGGTTGTGACAGCGAGAACCGACTGCAGCGATCGGACACGGACGTATCGACCGGCCCCGTGCCCGTGTCAGTGGGCGAGAACCCGACGCCCCGGACGTACGAGCGGCGCTCGACCATCGACAAGATTATGAACAACCCGGTGCCGCGCGGCGAGCCCATGGGTGCGGACGTGCACGAGGATGAGGACGCACGCGGGAGCTACCTGCCGAACGGCGGCGGCAATCGCAGCAGCGCCTACTACGACGAGAACGGGCACCACCGCAAGTCGCGCATCGGCGGTATGTTCAAGAAGATGTTCAAGAAGGACGAGTAATGGCCGCCGACCGACCGTCTTGGGGGTACGGCGCGGCGCACCCAGGGCTCGACCGACGCGGACACTCGCTCGACAGTGTCGGGACAGACGCAGCGCCGGCAGGTGGGCAGGCTCTGTGCTCGATCGTGTGCATATAGATTGCGTTTGCCTCGCGGGCTCAGAAGTCGTACAGGTCGTCGGCCTTGAGCTCCGCGGAGGGCTCGGCCGTTGCCGTCGCTGGCTCCCCCTCGACCGCCTCTGGTGCTGCGCCGTCTCCATCACCGGCCGCGCCGCCGGCCCCGACGCCGCCGCCCTTCCTCCACGCGCGGATCTCGTCCCGCAGCGTGTCGTCGCGCGTGAGCTGCGCGAGCGAGAGCGGCTCGCCCGAGAGCGGGCAGCGGTTGCCAAAGTCGCGGAACCAGGCCTCGATAACCTCGCGCTCGAAGACGTGGCCGAGCGGCGACCGCATCGGCTCGCGCAACAGTTTGAGCGACACGGCGCACTTGAATTCAGCCGGCGCGTCGTCCGCGCGGCGCCGGTCCCTGCCGCGCGGCTTCTTGCGCCTGGCGCGGCTCCGCGGCTTGGCCTCGGCCGCGTCGACGTCCTTCTCCTCGTCCTTGTCGTCGTCGCCGCCCTCGAGCTCGTCGCCGACCCGGATCGTGATGGAGGGCACGTCGAGACTCGGCAGGTCGCCTAGCAGCGCGTACTCCTCCTTGCGCGACAGCGGGGCCGTCGACTTGCCAGGGCTCTTCTTGGGCGACGTTGACGATGCAGATGCGGGCGTCGAAGGCGAGGATGCGGACGTGGACACGGACGCGGACGGTGAGGCCGCGGACACGGCCGAGAGCTCGTCCAGCACGCCGCGGATCTCGCTGTGGATCGTCAGGTCCCTTGCGAGCGAGCCGCGGTCCGTGCGGAGCGACACGTCCGCGCCGTAGACGATCAGCAGCTGCACGACAGCGACGCGCGAGTGGTACGCGGCCTCGTGCAGCGCCGACCAGCCGAGCGCGTTGACCGCGTTCTTGTCGACGCCCCAGTCCAGCAGCGCGCGGACGCACTCGATATGGCCCTGGCGCGCGGCCTCGGCCAGCGACCGCTGCCCCGGGTACGGGCACAGCGCGAACTCGGGGCACACGACGTCAGCGCGAGCGCCGGCGCGCAACAGCTCGCGCGCCACGCTCGCGTACCCGCGGTGGCACGCGTCGTACAGCGGCGTCCAGCCGACCGAGTTGCGCGTGTTGACATCCACGCCCGGCGCGCGCGCGAGCTTGATCGCCAGCGCCTCGAGCCCGTACGCACTCGCAATGTGCAGTGGCGTCCAGCCGCACGAGAAGCTGCCCGGCCCGCGCTTTGTCGCGATGTTCAGGTCCGCCTTGGCGGCCAGCAGCTCCTTGAGGATCGTGATGCCCGCCTCCTGCGCGTTCAGCACGTGGCAGCACGCGTGCAGCGGCGTCCAGCCGTCGTTGTTGGGCTCGTGCAGCGTCGCGCGGTCCAGCACGACCTTATCGCCGTCGACGAACACGACCACGTGCGCCGCGGTCGACTCGCTCGGCAGACCATCCTCGTCCTCGCCCTCGTGCTTGGCGCCGGCAGCGGCCACAATCCCCTCGCTCTCCTCGTCCGAGTCGTCTCCGCCGAGCGAGATCGTCTGGAACTTGCCGTCCTCGTCCGGCGAGTGCACGAGCAGCACCATGTTGCCTTGCTGGAAGCCGCGAGGCGCGGGCCGCTTCGTTGGACCGACGTGGAAGTCGTACACCCGGTACATGTCTGTCTCGAAGGGGATTGGCCGAGCGGATTAGCCTCGCGGTGCGCGCGCGGCATCCAGACGCGAAGACGGCAGCGGTGAGTACCTGGGAACCGCACGAAGCGCGGGTCGAGGCCCTGCACCATGGCCTCGCCTAGCAGCATCGTGCACGCGAGCATCTGCTGGAAGGACGCCTCGCTGGACGCCCCGGCGCCCATGTCGCCTGCCTGCGCCGCTGCTCGATCCCTGACCTCAGACGTCTCTCAGCCGCGACCTGCGCGATCCGCCGGCTCCGCGCTTCTCCACGCGCGCGTCCGTTGGGAGGGAGCGATCCAGGAGACCAAGAGTCGAACCGCCTCGGCGTCGCTTCTCGAGACCCGTCCGTCGACGCTGGTATATTTAGCACAGCCATGATGCTCAATACGGCCCCGACAGCAGCAAGGGCGAGGGATACTCGCCCGAACACCTAGTCGACGCTTGCGGGCAGCAGAGAGCACTTGACGACGCGAGGAGGAGCCCCACGATGCCGACCGCTGTCTTCACCTTCCGCACCATTATTGGCTCTCCGCCTCCAGCCGTGTAAGCTGGACGAGCAGCAAGAGGCGCGTGGTGTTCATCCGTTGCTGGGCGAACATGTTTGTCACGAAACTCCTGGGTGTGGAGTATGGCAGGACGCACGCGCCGGTATTCGCAGCAGAAGAGACGCCACTTCTACGCTTGTGCCCGTCATGACTTGCAACGGCGCCGCTCCTAACAACCAAACGCACACACTGATCGCTTTCAAATTGCTAGCGAGTATCGACCACAGCCGCGAAGAGTCAGCAAACGGTCTTCGCCGACAGCTTGGCGAGCGTTGAGCGTAGGAAATAGAGATTGCAGCGTCACCGCGTGCCGCCCAAGACGTCGCGAGTGATGGGCTTCAGTGACGGCGTCGGTCGGTTCCTGTTGCGGGAGTTTCGCATTGCGGTCGCATTGGGGACAAGATCTTCGATGTCACCTCCTCTCGCTCCCATCACCGACACTCGTGGCTGGCCGGAGCGCGGATCGTGCTCAGACTCGGGCTCGGGCTGCGTCGAACACGCCTCCGAGCCGACAGAGGCACGGTACTGGCGACCGATCTCCATCGTTACTTGTTCGAGCACTCCAACTCCGTCAGCTGGCAGCTGGAAATGCC
Organism: Phytopythium kandeliae; assembly: GCA_023338135.1. NCBI lineage: Eukaryota > Oomycota > Peronosporomycetes > Pythiales > Pythiaceae > Phytopythium > Phytopythium kandeliae. Next base: position 89 of record JAADYC010000405.1, on the reverse strand, counting down.
ACTGCTGTGCGTGTACAAGCTCCGAGAGCACTCGGAAGAGTGCACTGCCGCCAGTGAGCGTCGATTGGGAGCCGATGAGAAGTAGTTTT
>JAADYC010000404.1:0-21769 GCA_023338135.1 Phytopythium kandeliae | reverse complement strand
GGACGTCGGCTCGGCCTTCCAAAGCTGTTGTCGCTGCGATCGGTTGCAAAAGATCTCGCTCTCGGCCGCGAAGAGTCGGGCGGAGCGGTTGATCCTGCCGCGGCGAGTGCGGGATCCGTCAGCCTTGTGAGTGGACAGCGTGGGGGTGTTCATCCCGGCAGACTGGCGCCGGGTCCTTCATTCGCGGATCTGCGGTCTCTCCGCCACGCAACGGCCGTCCATTCGAGCCATTCGAGCCATTCGAGCCATTCGAGCCAGCAACCGCCGCCATGATCGGGTCGGTGCTTCGCACGGCGCTGCTCGCGAGCGCCGTCACCATCGGAGTGACGAGCGCCGGTGACGAGTGGGGCTACCACGAGGGGCTCGCCGACTCGCTCGGGCCGTCCACATGGGGCAACGGCTATCCGTCATGCTACGGCGACAGCCAGTCGCCCATCGACCTCCCGCAGGACCGGAACGGGCCGCACATTGTGGACAAGTGGGGTACTCGCGCACGCGTGCCGCTCAAGTTCACGGGCGAGTGCTACGACTTCCAGCTCAAGAAACTCGACGAGGTCTTCAAGTGGGTCGTCAACACGGACAACAACAGTAAGGAGAGACGAGAGGAGCCTGCGGGCGGGTCGCCCGATTCTAAGAGCCGACGCTGATGATATGTCCATGCACAGAGTGCCATGTCCAGGTGCGCAACGACGACGAGGTGCCGACAGACAAGTACGAGATGCTGCAGTTCCACGTCCACGCGACGTCGGAGCACACGATCAACGGGCATCACTACGCCGGCGAGATCCACTTCGTGCACCAGCTCGTCAACGGAACTGACTTGCTGGTCACGGGCCTGCTGCTCAACGCTGAGGACGGCGCACCAGAGAACCCGTGGCTCAACACGGTGCTCACGACCATGGACATGGGCGTCGAGGGCGAGACCGTGCCCGTTACCATTGAGTATGCGCGGCTCTCCCTTTCGCTCTCTGGCGTGTGCGTTTATCTATTCCGAGACTGACCATTTGTTTCGCTGCCTCCATCGACTCAGCGACAACTACGTCGACGTGCTTCGCGCGCTGGTGAAGAGGAGCCACCTGTTCAACTACCCAGGCAGCTTGACGACGCCGCCGTGCAGCGAGATCGTGACCTGGTGGATGCTCAACAACCCACTGTCCATCTCTCCGGAGCAGTCCAAGCGTCTTCGCGAGAAGTACATGGAACTGTCCGAGACGGACCACGGGAGCAACAATCGCCCGACGCAGCCCGTCAACAGTCGTCTCATCAACTACTACTAGAGAGCGGCTCCAGGCTCGGTCGAGCAGGATCCTGGTTTTCTCCGGCAAGTAGCTGGCGGCTGCGAGCGACGAGTGCTCTGGCGCCTTCGATTGATTCCTTGCGCAGTAGTGATGGCAAGTGATGCGCTTTTCGTCTTCTGGTTCGCGCTACAGTTGTGCACACTTCAACGCGGCGTAGCCATCCATCGCCTCGAATTGCTCCTCCTTCTCTGCTCCATGCCGATTCTCTGTCACGCGAGTCGCGTTCCATTCGTATCGGACAGCGTCTGGACGCCTGGATGCTCATGACCACCACCTCTGCTGAGCAAACGAAGAGAGCACATTGTGAATGGATTGAGAGTATAAATATCCTGGAGCGATGGACTGCTCAATGTTTGTCGACGAGAGAGAGAGAGAGAGTTTGAACCAAACGGAAGGATGTCCAGCGGAATGTCCAGTGCCACTCATCGCCCCATGAAGCGGAGCTCAGCGATAAAGCTCACAGGTTCTAGAAGAGCAAACTTGCAGCGCCAGGTGGCTGCGAGCTCGCCGAAGCTCCTCCCACAGAAGCAGCTTCGATGCTATTCCGTCGCGTGCGGAGGTACGAAATATCCTACGACGGCACCACCGGGACAATCCGTCTCAGCTTCAAACTATGCTCGCACCTGCGTTCTCCTCGCATTGATCAGATTTGCCGCAGCTCGAGTTCGGCGACAAGATTGTTTTACCGCCTGTAAGTCAGGCGTATTGACAAATCTACAACACAAGAGCATGCCGCAGTATTCGCGCTTACACTCGCAACGCGACACCTTCATCCATGTAGACGATGCTTCTGGAGCTCCAGTGCCTCAAGGTCCCGACACCGCTGCTCTTCCAGGTGGGTATTTCGCTGTTGTTTGTGTGCTGCGCTTTGTCGTGACCGTATGTGCTGCCGGACGATGAGCAGATTCACGCGCATGCCCAAGTCAAGGGTGGAGAAGAGGACAAACTGAGTCAATACTGCTCGGTGCAGGAGTTCAGCGCTCCAGAAGGCACCGCATACGTCCCGTACTGGATGATGCAGCATCTGCTTCTCGAAGAGGGAGCCACAGTGGTCGTTAGCAGCATTGCGGACGTTCCACGCGGCACGTACTGTCGGCTTCAGCCCGAGTCGGCGTCCTTCCTCTCGCTCGCTGCCGACATTGGCCCAAAGGTCCACTACCGCGCTACCTCCAATCGCATCAATCGCGCGATGTCCTAACGATAGGCTTCTCGTCGCGACCGTAGGTGCTCATGGAGAGCGCACTTCGGAGATACTCGGTGCTGTCGGTCGACGCAACGATTCTCGTCGAATATGCGAATCAACGGTTCTTCCTACGCGTTGCCGAGCTCAAGCCCGCCGCGGTCATCTCTCTTTGTGGCGACGTCGACCTGGAGACTGACTTTATGGCACCGGAGCACTCGGATCTGAAGCGCCTGCGATCTCAAGACGAACAAAGTCAGAGCCTACGCCAGCAGCAAAGCGGAGATCTCCTGCGCTATTCAGGGGAGGAGTCCCAAGACGACGCCGCACCAACGGATTCATCACTTCCCATGCGCGCCACGACGAACAGGAGATGCACCGATCCAGAGCGACCAGCCATCGACACAGTATACAAAGCGCCACGTTCCAATGTTACTGGCAACCAGTCTGAAGCTGATCCTCCTCGGCAGTCGATCAACGGCATCTCGCTACAACGAGCTCAAGAGCGCGTTCGACAGCGGCAGCACGGCGCGTCCGTATCGACAAGCGCAGTCGCCGCGCTGGCTCCAGAGCAGTCGACCGCGATGCACTTGCGGTGTGCTCAGCTCGCGTTCAGTTCGAGTGGACACCGACTTGACGGCTCAATTGGTCCGCATGACGCAGTCAACGAGAGCACCAGGTCAGCGAAGCAATCTGTTGCATCTACTGCTGGATTAGGAGCGAATGCGTCGAGAATTGTCGAACGCATGGCGGGCAATGCAGCGCCAGCGCAAGCTAGTGAGTGCCCGTTGTGCCTCACACAGATACCTGACACGACGAGAGAGCTCCACGCGGTGCGATGTGCCCGTAACCCCGCGTACCACAAGGTACAGCAAGGCTTCCGTCGCGTTGGCGGCAAGAACGGCACCTAACAATCATCTCGTGATGTCGATGACTCCAGTTTGAATGTCCAGCGTGCCACGAGCGTGTTCTAAACGTCGAGAAGGCTCACCATCTGCATTGCTCGCACTGCACAGCCGTTCTATCGAGTGTGGCGGCGCTGCAGAAACACCAAGATGACGCGCACACGCTCTCGGTAAAGTGTCGGGACTGCGGTGAGGCATTCACTCGCGACGCGCTCAGCGCACATTGCGCCAGCAAGGACTGCACGCACGCCTTCGAGGCTGTACGTTGGCTCTGCCTGCACTGATGCGATTGATGTGAGGGGCTGATCGAACTGCTTGCCGCTTCTCAACATGAGCAGTGCGGCATCTGTGGACTCGCGTACAAGCGGAAGGACATGCATGCGCATGTCTCGAGCTGCGCCAGTCGCACCGACAAGTGCGAGGTGCGTCTGTCCACCGTGTCGAGAGTCACACAATGGGATGTTACATGACCGGCGCATGCTCTTGCTTGTCCAGACGTGCCAGCGCTTCATCAAGGTATCGGATATGGCCACTCACGCTTGCATTGGTCCACAAGTTGGCGACGCGAAGGCGCAAAACGCCACCGCGTGCACACTGCTTCCTCGTATCTCCGATCGATCCCGAGATTCCGCGTCGAATTCTTCACACAACACCGCAAGCAGTGCGCGCAGCGCGTCGCTCGAGTGTGTGTACTGCGGCAGTGCCGGGTTTGTCGATGCAGCTAGTGTTGCGCGACACGCGGCAACCGAGTGCCGCATCGCGCGGTCATTTGCGTCGTCACCGGAGGAGCAAGCCAGCCAGCGAGACGAGAGCGGTGTATTGGCAGAGTCTGTATGTGCTAGCGTCTCCACGTCCACGCTTCCACGACCTGTGGCTGTGCACGAGCTGCTTCAAGGCCGCCTCCGCCGCAAGGACGACGCTGCGCGACTTGTACGCACACGCTTCCCCCCAATCGGCGGCAGTGGCGGCGGCAGCAACAGCAGCAACAACAACAACAGCAGCAGCAACAACAACCAAGCGTCTACCAATACGTCCACTCTCCAAATTGATGCAGTCACGAGACGGGCTGCGATGAAGAGCGCTGCGCTGCATCTCGATACCATGTCCGGTGGGCGGATCCGAGCGCCGACAGCCAAGAAGACGGCGGAACCGACGCGCATAGCGAGGAGGGAGGCGGTGGAGGAGCCGCTGAGTGTGCGTAGCGCCGCCTGCGTGCTGTCGGCGCCCGGCGCGGGAGCTCGGCGCTTGCCGCGCGGACGTCCCGCGCTGCCTTGACAGCATGGGTACACCCGAGGCGCTGCCGTCGTACCCCTTTTGCCCGTTTGCCCTTTTGCCGCGAGGGGTACGCTTATGAGATTTGGCGCCAAAACGTCGCCCCCTTTTCGACGAATGAAAACGAAGCATTTCAGCGGGAGAGACCGATGCGAATACAAATACCAAGGCAAAAGGGACGTCGCCCCTCCCAATTCGGTTTTGGCGGGGACGCGTACCCCTCGCGCGTTTTGGCGCCAACCGAAGGCGTGAGCGAGCGCGGCGACGGAACGCGGAGAGGCAGTCGGGAATTTCGTCCTCGCCACGCAAGCAGAGCAGCCGCCGGAGCGCCAAGCGGCCCAGTCGTAGCCCAGTCCACCCCGAGAAGTGAGCGAGCATGTTCGAGGCGCGTCTTCCGCAGGGCCGCATCTTCAAGCTGATCGTGGAGGCGATGAAGGACCTCATCTCGGAGGGCAACATCGACTGCACCAAGTCGGGGCTGGCGCTGCAGTCGATGGACGGCTCGCATGTGTCGCTCGTGTCGCTGCTGCTGCGCGCCGAGGGCTTCGAGCACTACCGCTGCGATCGCAACATCTCGCTGGGCGTGCAGACGGCCTCGCTCTCCAAGATCCTCAAGTGCTCGGGCAACGACGACGCGCTGTCGCTCTCGGCCGAGGACAATGGCGACGCACTCAACATCATGTTCGAGGCCACGTCGGGCGACCGCGTGTCGGACTTCTCGCTCAAGCTCATGGACATTGACAGCGAGCACCTGGGCATCCCGGGCACCGAGTATGTGGCGACCGTGCGCATGCCGTCGGGCGAGTTCCAGCGCATCTGCCGCGACCTACAGACCATGGGTGACACGTGCTCCATCGCCGTGGGCAAGGAGGGCGTCAAGTTCGCCGTGTCGGGCGACCTGGGCGCCGGCAACATCACGCTCAAGAACAACACGGCGGCCGAGAAGGAGTCGGACCGGGTCATCATCACGATGGAGGAGCCGGTGGAGCTGACGTTCGCGCTCCGGTATTTAAATATGTTCGCCAAGGCCACGCCGCTGTCCGAGACCGTGACGCTGTCCATGTCGCCGGGCATCCCCGTCGTCGTCGAGTACGCCATCGGCGACATGGGCTACATGCGCTTCTACCTCGCTCCCAAGGTCGAGGAGGACGACTAGGCGATCGGCGCGACGGGCGTGCGTGCGCGGGTTCGAGCTCGCGCGCGAGCTTGAGCACGAGCGCATCCGATGCGGGCCCTCTCCTCTAGGCGTCGTCTTGGACGGTTGCACGACCAACGCACGGAATACATAGCGTTAGATTCGAGCCGAGTTGGCTGGCTGTGCGTATTCATTCGATTCCAGTTTCAAAATTCAGCGTCTTCGCTAGTCCATGTGAGCGGAGCGGCCTCGGCTGACGGATGGGGCGAGGGTGAGGAAGGCGATGATGCCGCGCGGGGAAGGCGAGCGGACGAGCGGGTGCGGAGCTGATAGGCTCACTCGCTCCACTGCTTCAGGTTCGAGTACGTGACGTAGAAGAACGTGAGCAGCCCGATGAGCACGACGGTCGAGTCGACCACCTTCTCGGCAAACGGCGCGTTCGGCTTGAGCTTCATGTAGAACAGTGGCGGATACACAAAGCTCAGCGGAACTGCCACGACAGACAGCACGCAAAGAGAGAGAGGGAGGGAGGGAGACGCAGTCAGCTTAGTGAGTGGATCGAACGGCAGAGAGGAGCCGCAGCATGAGGAGTTCGTACCGCAGCAAAACGCGCCAACGATCGAGACGAACAGGTCGAGGCGCGACTGGCCAAAGTACGCAATCGACACGGTCACGATCACGACCGCCGCACGGAAGCAATTCTTGGCGACCTTCCGGCCGGACGCGCGGTGAGGGAACCCGAGCATCTCCTCCATGATCTTGACCGCGGGGAAGAGGAAGAGCGGGTACGACAGGAGCTGCGCCACCGAGTAGCCGAACTGCACCGAGATGGACCACCCATTGCGCGGCAGGCTCGACGTGACCATGGCCTCGATGCCGTTGCCGATCGCCGTGTAGTTGACCGCCGCGAAGAACGAGTAGAAGAAGAGCAGTCCGACCACCGTGCTCGCCAGCAGCTTAGGGAACTTGGCTTGGCGTGCCTTGTTCAGTGCGGATTGCGTCGGGATCACGAGACCGATGCCCTCAAATGTAAACACGGCCGTGCCCACGAACACGGGGTAGTCGCGCTCGTTGAAGTACGTGACCTCCTGCGGGCCATCGGACGCGAGCAGCGAGAAGCTGTTGCCAAGGATGAACGCGAGGCCGTAGAGGATGAACACGTCGGCAATCAGGTTGCTGATGGTGAAGTAGCTGATGTACCGGATCCACGACAGCGGGATGTATACGAGGATCTGCAGCAGGATCAACGCCGACGTGGACATTGGCGCGCCGCAGTACTCGAGCACCTGGGCCATGTTCTGGGCCACGAAGATGACATACGTGCAGCAGAAGCCTGCCTGCATGAGGATGATGGAGATCTGCACCGCGCGCCGGCCCCACGTGCCGAATGCCTTCTGGCCAATGTGGCCGTACGTGCCGCCCGCGAGCGCACGGCACTGCAGCAGCCGGAGCATTGCGTACAGTGTCAGCGCAGCCACGAGCGTGAGGCACAGCGGAGAAAACAGCAGTCCGCCGCTGCGGAAGCCGTCTGGCAGGAACAGAATGCCCGTGCCCACGAACGACTTGAGCAGCGTCAGCAGTGCGTGCCACAGCGTCGTTGTCTTCTTGTCCGTCGGTGGCGGCGCCTTCTTCACCTTGGGCGGAGTCACCTTGACGCTTGGGCTCGCTGGGAACTTGCCGCGGATCAGCGCTGTGCGCTCCGTCGGCGTCGGTGTCCTACAGCGTAGCAGAGAGAAACAAGCGCGTGAGTTTCGACGAACCAACACGTCCGCACTAGAACCAGCAGCAACGCACCCGCGGGAGGGCGTGCGCCGGTACTGGGGCAACCGCAGCAGCGCGGCCGCCGTGGGCGTCTGCAGCAGGTTCTGCACGCGGTCCTCAACCGACAGTTCGTCGAACGTGTCGTTGTCCTGCGATAGGATGCTGCTGATGACCGGGTCGTACACCTCGTTGATCGCGTCGATGATCTGGTCGCGCAGCGCCTGCGACACAGGCCGCGCGCTTGCCTGGGTCTGCAGGTGGTGCCGCCGGAAGCCGCCAGGCACGGCGATGTCCATGGCGCGCGGCGTCGTGTTGTCCGGGAAGTTGCTGCCCGGGTCCGAGTCGGCGCGCGCGCGGCCGTTCTCGAGCGCCGTCGGCGAGCGCAGCGCCTTCTGCAGGTCGTACACGGCGTCCGCCATCTCTGCCTCTGTGTTTATCTGTCTGTCTTCTTGGCGCTTCTCTCGCTGCGGGCTGCGGGCTGCGAGCTGCGGGCTGCGGCGGCTGCTGCTACTTCTTCTTGGCGTCCGCCGGACGTTCGGCTTGTTGGCGCGCGGCGGAGGAAACGAAAGTGAGCCTGGGCGTACGTATGGCGGAAGGAAACCCTGGGCGTTTCTGGATAGTTTTGACTTGATGTTTGTAGGAAGTATCGCGTAGACGCTGCGAGCGACCAGTGGTGACGCTTTGCGCATCGCACGTGCTATGCCATGTGGAAGAGACCATCACTCCATTCTTCGGCCACACAACACGCTACACGCTGCCTTCAACTCTCGTCCACTGCAGAAACCTGTGTTAAGCGATACTATCGTCGAAAACGAAGCACGAAAGCTTGGATTGAGTATCCTCTCACTCTTCAACTCGGAGCCTGCAATATCAACTGCACTTACGACTTCGCCGATACAGGTAATCCAGCAGGTTTCGCCAATGAGAGGCTTCGTCCAGTTTGTTCGCATGCAACCCCCCGCGATGATTGGCCACGGAAAGGAACATATCGAAGGATTAGAACCGTCGAAGCTCTGCGGAAGAGGAGTTCGTCGGTACGCTGTACCGTTCTCGCCACATCACGTCGACCACACATATCGATGTGGCCCACACCACAGTCTATTGTGCGCCACACCATCTTCGCGCCTTGCCCCCTCGCGCCGCAAAGCCGCCAGCAAGGAGCGGAGCGCGCCGAGGCCATCGACCGGCCGCCTGTCGCCATGGATTCGCTCGCGCTGTACGCGTCGAGCGACGAGGACGACGCGCCGAAGGCGTCCTCGCCTCCGAGGCTCGCGTTCTCGCCGCTCCCGGTCGTCAACTCGGCGCCTGCGGTCGCCTCCTTCGCCGCGTCCTCGGAGCGGTCAGCCGCGGCGCTCGCGGCCGCATCGCAGCAGCAGCTCGCGCTCAACCTGCCGGTGGACGCGACGCTCGCGCCCGTGTACGGCCCTACCGGCGCATCCTCGGGGGCCAGCGCGGCCGGCGTGGACGCGGGTGGCGGCAAGCAGGTCGTCACGGGCGTCGTGGAGCGCGCGGACGTGGACGACCTGAGCTTCGAGACGCAGTACCACACGTACAACCTGCAGCAGGCGCTGCTGCGGCCGCCGCCGTCACGCGCCAAGAACGCGCCGCCGCCGCCGCCGGCGGTTGGCGGTGACGCGATCGTTCCTGCGGGCGGCGAGAACGTGTTCACGGGCTTGGGGGCGACGAAGAAGGGGAAGAAGCGGCGACCGCCGCCGCCGCCGGACGCACTGGACCCGTCGCGCGTGGGCGACGCCGCGGTGCACGGCATCTGGGCGCCGTGCAAGGACAAGAACGTGGTGCCGACGGACGCGGAGGCGGGGACGCTCACGGCCGAGCAGCAGAAGCTGCGCGAGGAGCACCAGGAGGCGAAGCGGCGGCGCGCCGCGGCGCAGGAGGCGTTCGACGAGGAGATGGACTTCGACCGCATGGTCGAGAAGAAGACGGGTCACCTGCTGCCGGCGCGGCTCAAGGCCGGGCAGACGGCGGGCGAGGCCTCGAGCGCGTTCCTCGGCGCGCAGGAGTACGACTACCAGGGCCGCTCGTGGGTCGAGCCGCCGCGCGCGCTGCGCCACGCGGACCCGGCGGACCACGAAGTGTTTTTGCCCAAGCGGTGCATCCACACGTGGAGAGGGCACACGAAGGGCGTGCAGGCCATCGAGCTCTTCCCTCGCACGGGCCATCTGCTGCTGTCGGGCAGCCTGGACCACTCGCTGCGCGTCTGGGACGTCGCCGGCGCGCGCGACTGCCAGCGCGTGTACAACGGGCACACTGGCGCGGTGCGCGCGCTGCAGTTCTCGAACGACGGCCGGCAGTTCCTCAGCTGCAGCTTCGACCGGTTCATCCGGCTGTGGGACACGGAGACGGGTCAAAGCGTGGCGAGCTTCACGAACCGGCGCGTGCCGTACTGCGTCAAGTTCTACCCGGAGGACAACGCGAGCTTCGTGATCGGCGACTCGAACAACATGGTCGTGCAGTTCGACGCGCGCTCGGGAGAGATCGTGCAGGAGTACAACCACCACCTGCAGGCCGTGAACTCGGTCACGTTCGTGGACGACAACCGGCGGTTCGTGTCGACGTCGGACGACAAGAAGATTCTCGTCTGGGAGTGGGGCATCCCCGTGCCCATCAAGTACATCTCGGAGCCGTCGATGCACTCGATGCCGGCCGTCGCGCTGCACCCGTCGGGCGGCTTCGTGGCCGGCCAGTCGCTCAACAACCAGATCGATGTGTACGCCGCGCGCGACAAGTTCAAGCGCGTGCGCGGCAAGGTGTTCAAGGGCCACACGGTCGCGGGCTACGCGTGCCAGCTCGGCTTCTCGCCCAACGGCCAGTACCTCGTCTCGGGCGACGGCGAGGGCAAGGTCGTCATCTGGGACTGGAAGTCGGGCAAGCTCTTCAAGAAGCTGCGCGCGCACGACAAGGGGCCGGCCATGGGCGTCGCCTGGCACCCGCTCGAGCCGAGCCACGTCGTCTCGTGCGGCTGGGACGGACTCATCAAGCTGTGGGACTGACGGCCGTCGGGTCTACCGGCGCGGAGCAGAGCAGAACAGAGCAGAGCAGAACAGAGCAGAGCAGAACAGCAGAGGCCACACCTGGCAAGCGCGCATACATACACGATACCTGATGCATAGCGTAGCATATCACTCGCATATCATTGACACTGACGGGTGGTCAAGGTGGATAAATAGTGTAGTACTTTGGCTGACCCGCCGTACTGACGCGGCACGGACATACTGACGCACTCACGCCTCGCGCTCGAAGTAGCGGAAGTAGCACAAGTAGCGCGTTAGACCAGGAAGGTCGGCTCGGGGTACGCGGCGGCCGGCAGCGCCGCCGCCACGTCCAGCAGCTCGTCGATCTCCTCTTCGCTCAGCGGCAGCGGCTCGACGTCCGGCAGCAGCGCGCCGCAGTCGAACAGGTGCGTGGCGACCGCCGCGCCGCCGCCGCAGACGCCCAGGCCGACGGCCATGGGCGGCGCGCCAGCCAGGCTCGCGAACGCCATGGGCGTCGCTGCGAAGCAGCCAGTGAAGTCCAGCGGGTCCTCGCACAGCGCGCCGGCGTCCGCGGCGCTGTAGTCAGACGCCGACGACGTCGCGGGGCTCGCGGGCGCGTCGTCCACGCCGCGCGGAGACGCGTCGCGCGCGGCGGACGGCAACGAGGTCGCCGACGTGCGCGGACGGCGCCGACGGCCGCCGAGCGCGCGCGCACGCGCCGACGAGGACGGCGCGCGCAGCCCGCGCTTGCGGCGCGCGATCTTCTCGCGGTACTTCTGCGCGTGCGTCATGGTCTGGCGCGTCGTGCGCGTGCCGACGTGCGCCGCGATCTCCTTCCACGGGCCGGACGGGAACATCTCGAGGCCCTCGAGGAAGCGGTCGTGCTCGTCGGGCGTCCACGCGCGGCCGCTGCTGCTGCCGCCGACCGCGCAGGGCGACGCCGGCGCCGCGCCGGCCGCGCTCACGGACTCGCGCGGCAGGCGGATGAGCGTGCCCTCGCCGCTGGCGGCGCCGCTGCTGCGACGGAAGAGCTGGTTCTTGACGTCCGCCGTGATAGCCATGGCGGGTGGATGCGCTGCGGGCGGGCGGCGATGGATCGATCGAGGCCGAGGCGGCGGAGACGGAGGAGAAGGAGGAGGGCGGAGGGCGGAGGGCGGAGCCGCGGAGTCGGCCTAGGGTCCAGCGCGCAAATGGAGGAGTGAGCTCGGCCGACGGACGGACGGACGGACGGACGGACGGACGGACGGACGGACGGAGATGCAGGCAGACGCTTGGGCGTGGAGCGTGGCGCTGGTTGGCGGGCCGCATGCGAGCGAGCGAGCGCGCGCGCGCACGAGTGCACGAGTTCAAGCCATAGCGCATCCCCCTGGTCTTCGACGCGGGGAGGAGCGGCTGCCCATAGTGAGCGCAAGAGAGTCAGCGGCATCCGCTTTCGCAGGGTCGATAAGACAGTCATTATCAAATTGACAGTTGTTTCGGATTTGCAGCTGGTGCCGCGCGCGCCAGTGAGGAAACGGACGCAGACTGGCTGCTCGCGGCCGGAGGAGACGCAACCTGAAGCGAGCAAGCAGAGGGCGAGCGCGCGTTTAGCAACTGGTCTCGCCATTCAATAGGCACGAGCAGAGAATCCATGCGGCCGCGCAGGCAGGCTGTTTCCATTTCGACGGATTTTTCCTTCGCTTTGCAGTCAATGGACGAACGCGCGGGCAGGCAGGCTGGCAGCTGGGGACTGGTGGACTGGTCTCCGGAAAAAATCCGATATCAGGCGCGAAGTATACGTTGAGCAAGATCGATGAGAACTCATATCCTACGCCTACGTACATACTCAAACTCATATATTACCCTTCCTCTTGGGGTGTGGCGTTGAAGTCGCCTCTGCCAGAAAAAGGGCGACACGGCCGTTCTATAGATTGCCCTGCTTGGTCTTGGTTCGTGACTGCACCTAGTATTCTCGGATATCACAGCCAGCCGCGCGAATGCTTCCGTTTCAGCAAAGTGGCCACTTCGCTCGCCCGCCCGCCGACACCATCAAAATCCCGCGTCCCAATTCGCTCTAAACGGCCCAAGGCTGCTGCGCGTGTTTATTGGTCCGCAGCCAGTCAAGTCGCGACCGCTGCCACTGCGATGGCGGCGGCGGCGGCCGCGAGTGGGGGCAGAAGGAGTCGGCATCGCCCGCGGTGGCGCACTCGGCCGAATTTGTGGCCTCGCCGGCCCCAGCGACTCGCCAACGTATGCGCGCGGCTCCAATTCGATTTCCCGTCCCCGCTCACAGGCCGGGAGGGGAGAAGCGTCCGGCGGCGAACGCGCTCATTTACGCGCCAGCTGGCCGCGCGCAACGCGTCCCGCCGCGCCGCGCGCGTCATGGAGCAAGCGGCGACTGGCCTCCTCGCAGCCGCAACCGCCGCAACCGCCGCGGCGGCGTCGCCTCGTCTTGGGCGTCAAGTGACGGCTGGCCAGCGCATCACGGATAGTTTCTGGCGCCGAGATTGACGCCCCGAGCCGGTCGTCAAGCACTGCTCGGTGCTCGGTAGTATGCGCGAGCGCAGCAGGAAGGCAAGTGTATGCGCGCAGGACGGAGGGCTGGAATATCCAGCGCGTGCAGTCGATCACGCTTTGCGTCGCGTTCGTGATCAGCATCGCCAGCTGGAGTGAGACGAAGAACCAGAAGCCAGATGACAATCCTTCGAAGTTGTGCTCTCTGCGCTGGCAGCGGGCGGGCGAAGAAGGGGAACAGCATAGCGCGTGACGAAACCGGAATGCTATTTCGGATGAATTGACGCACACGGCAGTGACGCTCCCCCAATGTGGCAATGGACCAATCAAAACGACGCGAGGTTGTGAGAGCTTATTGCAGAGTATAATTGGTTGTGTTTGAATTCGCTATCACTACCTCGAACACACTGCAATCCTAGATATTGCTGGTAAACACATGGCGTCGTGTCGCCATCATAGTTTCGGCATTGACCCCCTCTTCCTCCTGCCAACACGTTAATTGAGCGCCAACGGAGCGCCAGCGGAGCGCCAGCAGCGCAATCGACGAGCGCTTATCATTCGTACTGGACGCAAAGTTCTTCGAAAGCAAGTCGCCTTCTTCCGTCGCGACGAGAAGCAGCAAGGAGTGCGACAAAGGACGGTGCATCCATCGAAAACTGGACGCTCACAGCACGGCACTTTCTCATCAGATCCGTAACTTTATATCTTCGAACAGGTGTCTTTATCTCGCTGTTGCCTGTCTCTCAACCTGTGCCATCGCATAGATCAGATGCACCCGCACTTCGCTCTCTCCACCCAAACTTGGCCGCGATTACGTTTAGTGGCAGCTCGAGAAATAGTATACTGTCGAGTGGATTTTTCCGAGTCTAGAACGCGTTGCACTGGACTGCTGCGCAGCCGCAGCCGCGCAGCCGCCAGCACAAGACACGGCGACGGCGACAGCATAGAGCGACACGGCTGCTCGCGGCAGGGAGTGGAGCGTTCTGCTCGTCGCGTTGTGGCGCTGCAGCCTCCTTTCTTCGCACGAGCGGACGCGCGGACGCGCTGGCGGGCGGCCTCGTCTCGAGCCGAAGGTCCACCCTCCGCCACCAAACCAAGTGACGTGCGTCCAAGGCGCCGCCGACATGGCGTTGCGAGGCGCCTCGCGGATGGACCGAGCCGATACCGTGGATTTCTGTATTGTCTGTCGCGAGTGCCGTGCTCACCCCGCTCTACTGTGTATATGCGTATGCGTATGCGCGCGTATATATATGTGTGTGTGTGTGTGTGGTGGGGCGGCACTGGTCTGTGTAGGACGCCCGTCGGTCGCTTGCTCGGCCGACTGGCTCGAAGCCGTGGCCGCCGTCTTGAGCCCGATATAATACTGATGCGCCGCTCCGACGCGCCTGCACTCGAGTAACCGGAGCGAGTGCGAGCGCGAGCGTCACGTCGCCGCCGTCCACGAACGTGGTGGCGATTCTACGCTCTCTGTCGGTCTCACGGACCCATGAACTCCGCGAGCGCGTCATCCGTGAGCAACAGCAGCGGAGACTCGCCGCCCATGAGCGCGAACTGCTTCTCCGCCACGTCCATCTCCGCTTCACTGCCCGACGAGCTGCTGCCAGTCGCAGTCATCGGCGACGTCGACGTCGGTATCGCGTCCACTAGTGCCGGCGGGTCGAGGGGTCCAAGACTCGGCTCGAGCTGCGACCCGACGCTTAACGAGGCGAGCGCCAAGGGCTGCGCGAGCGCGTCGCCGCTGCTGCGGTTCGCGAGCGCTCTCGCGCCGAGCACGAGGCCGAGGCGCTGGCGCTGGCGCTCTCGCTGGCGCTGGCGCCGGCCGATCTTCTGACGATACTTCTGCGCGTGGCTCATGGTCTGGCGCGCGGTGCGCGTGCCGACGCAGCGCGCGATAGCCTTCCACGGGCCGGACGGGAACATGTCGAGGCCCAGCAGGAAGCGCGCGTGCTCCTCCTCGGTCCACGCGCTGCCGCTCGTCGACTGCGCTCGCGGCGGCGAGGACACTGGCGCCTGCGCGCGGTCGTCGCCGTGGCTCTCTGTGGCTGGAGACGCGGCGGGAGACCTGTAGAAGCTGACACTGGCGCCCATGTCCGGGACGGCCACGGTCGGCCGCGCGCTCGAGATGGACATGGCGGCGATGCTCTCGATCATGGCCGGGCTGGAGGCCTGGCGGGACGGCAGGTAAATGAGCTGCTTGCTCTCCTCGTCGAAGAACTGGCGCTGCACCGCGGGCGTGATCGTCATGGCGGGTAGCGGCGACTGACGCGCTGGCGCGGTGTCTCTGTCTGTCTCTGTCTGTCTATGGCCGGGCGTCCAGGGGCTCGTGTCGCCGGCGGAGCGAGATCTGGAGTGACCAAGGGCTCGGCTGACTCGGCGGCGCAGCCATGTCGCCGTGGCACGCGGCGCCGAGACTACGGGACGGCGCGGAGGTGGCGAGACGGAGGCGCGCGCAGTGTGCAGCACAAGTGGATGAAGATCCACTGCCCATAATGGGCGGCAGTCATGGATTTTTGGACTCTATGCTGCTGTTTCGACGTGATATATGCGATCTCGGAGGCGCCGCCGCCGCCGACGCATCCCGAGTATCCGATGCGCATGGTGTATTTTCCCGACGTGAGAGATGGAGGCGGCGGCGGGGGAAACGGCGGAGGGAACGCGAGCGGAAGCCGCCGTGCCTCGAGCCTTGAGCCTTTGACATGCAGGCGCTACTGGCGATCGCCCGATTGGCGATGCGATGCGCGAGAGGAACGAGCGGCTGATCTCACTGTTCGCTTGCGTTTAGTGTACCGCCTCGGAGTTCCATGCCACCTCACCGTGGTAGTGCGGTGTGTTGCGGTGGCGACAAGGCGCTCGCTCGGGCCTCGCGGCGCTGTTTGACTGCCTGTCAATGTGGTGGCGGCCGATCGAGCGCTCACGGACACGTCACGTCATATCACGGCGATGAAGAGGAGCGCGGACACGTGGAGAGATGCCTCGCCTTCAATGAAGAGGCGCACTGTATCAGGCGCCTGCTTGTTGATCGCCAAAATCCGCGTCGAGCGCTGCGTCCATTTGGTGCGCTTGCCTACAGTACGGTATAAAGTCTCGCAGTTTCGGCGCTGCGCATCCCCTTCTTCGAATTTGCACCGTGTCTCATACGCAAAGTGTAGCCACGGCCGAGGGAGTATCCATCCCGCGAACAGGGGCGGACCGCGGCGGCGCGCGCCGATCACCCCTGCGAGGCTGGCGCGGCCCCTGCTGCGCGGTGGAGTAGCACGGCGCGACGCGCTGAGGCTCTGTGCTCGCGAGAGACTCGTGGGCTGGCGCAAACGAGCCGCGAGCTGTGGCACATCCCTGAGGCACCTCGGTCAAGTTGTGCAATTGCCCATCGCTTCAATACATATACACCAGCCATCGCTAATCGATGGTAGTTCCCTCCTGCCCTTCTCCGGGTTCCGATGCGCGGAGAGTGGTCTTCGCTCGCTCCAGCCATCTCGCGTGCTCGGGTCACGCATCTTCGAATGGAGCGCTCACTGCCGCGGTGTCGCCTCAGCGTATCTCCCGCTCATAGAACCCGGCAAAGACTACATGCCAGCCGTCACACGCGGTAGCCCTCGAAGGAGTGACCTGATATCGACGCTGAGCTCGCGCCGTCCGAATACAAGATATCGTGCAGCGCGGCAGGCATCTCGCCTACTGACGAGCTGTCGAACGGGAGCGGCGACATTAAGGCGCTCGTTCGCTGGTCGAACTTGCTCACCACGAAGCTCTGCTCCACGACGCTCGGAACGGCGATATTCGGCAGCGCGACATTCGGCAGCGCGAACGACGTGCCGGCGGTCGTTGACATCGCTGTCGACACATGGATCAAGTGCGTATCGAATCCAGTCATCGAGTTGGCGGCCACGGCGGTCGTCAGTCGCTCCCCGGTGCGCTCTTCGATGCTCGCACCCGCAGGGATGACTAGTGCGTTCTGTTGCTGTAGCTGAAGCCGCTGTTGATCCTCCCGCTCCTGCTTTTCCTGTTTCTGTTTGTGCCGCTTGATCCGCATCCTGTACTTCTGCGCGTGACTCATGGTCTGGCGCGCGTCGCGACTGCCGACGATCGAGGCCACCTCCTTCCATGGGCCGGACGGGAACAGCTCTAGTCCTTGGATGAACCGCGCGTGCTCCTCCCGCGACCAGGGCTGCCCTCGAGTCATCTCCGGTGTCGGAGTTGGACCCGTCCGACGGCTGGTCGTAGCTGGGGGAGAAGCTGGGGCCGATCCGGCGGGCAGCTGCCGAACTAGGTTGGTGTCGGGATCGATCAGTCCATCGCGAACCTCTGGCGTGATAGTCATCCTGGCGCGTGGATGCAGTCGGTCCTGCTCTGCTCGCCTGTCGGCGCGCGCCGCCCTGCGTTCTTTCTACCTGCTGTTGCTGCGAAATCGAGTATCCAAAAGTGAGTTGGCGTGTCGTCGGTCGGGAGCAGCGTGCGCCGCTTCGAGGGCCGCGGCTGATCCTGGATGTCACGCGCTGTGCATGTCTAGGGCGGCTCTCCTCGGTGGTCTGCGAAAGAAACCGGCGCGCTCGATTCGCGTGGAGGATGCGCGGGCTCCGAGGCGCGGATTGTCGAGCGCACAGTCGATCCCCTCGTTTCGTCTTCTCAGATACGAGCAAATTTGGAGGGGGATATCAAATTGCAGTCCTCATGAAGCAGAGTTGGATTGGAAGCGCAAACTCATCAAATCCATATGAAAGGGGTATTCGAAATCAGCAGTGACGCATCGAGTTCCTTTGGCGTCCCTTGGTGTCCTGGATTTTCCTTGCTCGGCGCCAGGAACCAATAGAACCTCCCATTCGCTATGCGCGAGCAACAAACATATAAAACAATAAAGGTTTGGAGTGCCTTTCCAGCGAAATGCCGGCGAAGGGCGGCCGGCAGGCATGAACCCAATGACTGGTTGCTCGCTGTGCTGGAGGTGGATATCGGGGACAAGTGAATTCTAGCAGAATCGCGGAAATGCCGGCGGGCGTCGGTCAGGCTGAGGCATATCGCCGTCGCTGTGATGTCGCGAGCCCCTGAAAGGACCATCACATCCTGAGGCGCGAAGCGTGAATGTAGGTCGACTATCTCACTCGTCCGACGTGCGTCAGCGCCGCGGAGAACGGGCTCGCGGCGCTCGCGATCCCGAGATGAGCGGCACCCTGAATGCGATGGCGCGACGACAGACAGGTACATCCGGCGATGGGGGCTTCAATCTCTCTGGCTCGATCGATCGCGCACTGCGTCGTACCCGCCGCTGTCTCTCGAGTGGACAGAGCTTGAGCGATGCACGTCATCGCCATGTCCAAGGGCTGCGCCACAACTAACCGGGTCCGTGGGACTCTTCACTTCGCGCAGACAAAGTTGGGAAGGGACGCAGGTATGCGGAACTAACGCGGCCATTGAGGGCCGATCAAGCTGCCGGAGTGACCTTTGCGTTCGCCTGGCAGGTCGCTAGGACGTGCATGCCACTGGACTGCGAGTGCCGTAGTCACACATCATTCGGACAGGGAACGAGAGAGCTCGTGGGCAATGCCAAAAAGAGGTCTCGAGGTGACTGATTCTTGGACTGACTGGCAATAGACTAAGCCATCAGCTGCGATGCGTGTTTCGGTCGAGTGCGCTTTGTGGCGCAGCGACGACGCGAGCAAGAGAGGGGAGACACGGTCCCGTTGATTCTCTGCGCTCATTCGAACCAGTGGATTGATACCGC
This sequence comes from Phytopythium kandeliae, assembly GCA_023338135.1. NCBI lineage: Eukaryota > Oomycota > Peronosporomycetes > Pythiales > Pythiaceae > Phytopythium > Phytopythium kandeliae. The sequence continues at coordinate 3,016 of JAADYC010000404.1, read as the reverse complement.
TGTGGCAACTCCTTCGAAAGCCAACGGCGCGCATCGGCGACCTACTTCCGACTCGCTCGAGCCATTGAATTTCTTCTCGCCAGGGTCTGCCGGCGCAATTGGGTGGACTGCTTGTCGCTCGCGCGCCTCACGACGTCGCGACAGCCACCCAATGAGGCGAGAACCACGCCGGCAGCGGCTCTGTGCACCTCCTTTGCTCCTGGCTGCATGTTCAGACACGTCATTCCTCGTCGCGTCTGCTCAGTCCACGCCTTCAATTCAGTGGTGTGGACGAGCAGCTCCTCTTGGTCTCAGTATGGAGACGGCGCGAATTCTGGGAGGATGGGCGGTTGACTGTGGCGCATCGCATCGTCGGTCGCGTTGGACGTCGAACCGGGCGGCGAGAGGGCGGCGGTGGCGGCGTGTCGCCAATGGCAGGGGCGTCGATGCGCACGAGAGGCCGCTGGACGAAGACAGAGCGGCAGGGCCACCCACGAGCGCGCCTGTCGCGGCCTGGCTTCCCTTGCTCCATCCTCGCGTGGAATGAGGCATGCTCGCGCACACGCCACACGAATTAGTGGTCGGCGACACGCGACGTCCCGAGTCTGCAGCTGCATGCGAGGCAGGTTGTGTGACCAAGCAAGGAGCGGGCGATCGGACCCATCCGCACTTGAAGTCAAGTCCGTGGCAGCTGTTGTGGGTGTAGACAATTCCACGATGGCAACCGAATAGTAGTGCTCTGACTATATAATCTCGATAGTCGCATAAATGGCTAACACCTTGCCCCAGTTCCACTCAGAGCGAAAATGATAGCACGCCACAGCGAGCAGAGGCACCAGCGACATCCCATGCATTGGCTGAGAAGCCCGCGAAGCGTTTGCATTGCCATTCTGTGGAGAGACCAACGCGTATTCGTGCGACCTCGTAAGCTGCCGCGGACCGAGTGCGCATTCACTTTTTATATTTACTTTATCTTTGATTTCGAACATGGCGCGCTACTTCTTCATGAAAACGACTGGGCTGGTGACATCTAACGCTGCCACGAGCGTCAAGTCTCGCCATCGCTGGGAGCCTCGTCGAGAGTGAGGAGGAGCGGTAAGACGAACGCCATCTCTGCGGGGCTGAGTGAGGCGTCTTCGCCGGGACTGATCGGTTCGAGCTCTCCCTCGCCATCTTCGCTGGCTGAGAACGCCTGGTCCTCCGCTGCCTCGCCCTCATCGGTTGCGATCGCCTGAACCTCAGCCTCGTGGCTTTCGTGTGCAGCGTAGTCTCCGGCCGCGGCCATGATCTGGAAGTGGCTCTGTCCACGCAAGAGACCTCTGCGATGCCGATCGATCTTCATCCAGTACTTTTGCGCGTGTGTCATGGTTTGGCGCACGCTGCGAGTGCCCACGAAGTCCGAGATCTTCTTCCACGGACCTTCGGGAAATAGCTTGAGGGCCCGCAAGAACCGCTCGTGCTCTTCAGGCAACCAGGTTCCGCTTCGCTGCTTCGCCTCTTGCGTCACGCCATCGCTCGCGCCATCGCTCGCGCCATCGCTCGCGCTGTCACTCGCACTCGCACTCGCATCCGCGCAGCCACTCGTCGCGTCACTCACGCCGCCGTTTGCGCTGCCGCTCGACCCGTTACTCGCGTTAGATCTGTTCGCACCTCGTTGCGGGATATCGACGACCGTCGAACGTCCGTCCGGGGTAACCGCGTGAAGGCGCTCATGGACCTCGCGGCTGATCGTCATCGTGTAGCGTGGGTCTTGGTTGTTCGGTGGTTGGTCTCTGCTCGTTTGCTTCCTTCGGGAGAAGTTTGATTGTGACGGACGACAGCGATGAGCGGACCAGGGACAGCAGCAAGAGGCGATTCCTCATTGTAGACAAAGAGAGGGGGACGCGTTCGCGGCATGGGGAGGCGGAAGCAAGAGTTCAGCGGCGAAGGAGAGTGCCTCGATCTCCACAACAGCCTCCCATCCACATGAAAGAGATCGCCTCGTTGAATGTTCTCCCCCACCCCCCGCGTTCAATTGAGTAGAGGAGGAATGGTCACCGCGATCACCCTCGTACGTACCCCACATTGCTAAAGCGATGAATGGAACGGGGTGGACAGTGGCAGTCGGGCAGCCAAGGCTGCAATGGCGCTCGTTCAAGCCGCCACGCACGTCGCAGATAGGATTTCGTCCATTTGTGAAGCGCGACTTGGCTTCAGAAACAATCCAAGTGAGCACCTGAAAGCTTCTCTCTCTACATAAAATGTTTTCCATTCCCAATGGTCGCTGTGTAGAACAAAACCCTCAACACCAATCGTTTGACCTTCGAATATAATGCTGATCCTAAATTGATATGATTGGACCTCGAAGACGCATTTTCCGACTTCACTGCTGTCCTTTCGTGGCCAGTCCGTCCAGCTTCTTGGAATACTGAGCATGCTGATATCTGCGCCAGTGCGCGGAAGATCCGGTGGGGGACGCGTTGATAGGCGCTGCGTTGGCGCTGACGCATGGCATGAAGTGTGCGAGTGTCATTGCAGCTACAATGTTCAGCGCCGTAGCTAGCCGGGAGATCTGCAAAGCCGCGAAGCAGGGGTGCACAGTCCCGCGGCAATTGAAGTGCTACTGTTTCGGAGTCCGCGCCCGACTGTATGGTCTCTAAACCTCTGATATCTGAGAGTTCAGCGAAGTGCAACGATGGCCGCCGCAGTGTACAACCACGAAAATCCATCCAACTCCAGCGGTCGGTCAGTGGTATTTACGGTCGATCGATGCATGCTTGCACTGGCCACCAGCCAAGTCACTTCTGCTTGTGTTTCGCTCTCAAGATCTAGTACGTGGCATTCAACTCCACGTCGCTGTCCAGACGCTCCAGACTCGGCAAACACATCAACAAATTCTTCGCTATCCGCGCCAAAGACAGCCGTTCAATGATCCGACCGTTACTTGACCAGGTCGTATTGATGCCACTTCAGCTAATGTGTGAGAACCGAGGGTGTTGGAGCTCCCGTAGTCGCAAAAAACTTGAAGCTTAGATCTCGCAAGCTGCGCGAGTTGAAG
>JAADYC010000403.1:0-21776 GCA_023338135.1 Phytopythium kandeliae | reverse complement strand
GTTCCTCACCAAGGTACAGCAGCTCGGACAGTACCTCACAAGCGGCCTCGCCATTTTGCAGGACAAGTTCCCTGACAAGGTCAAGGACGTGCGCTCCCCCGCCGGCCCCGGCGGGCTCTTCGTCGACCTGGAGCTCAACAATCCTATTGGCCTCGTCATCAAGTACGCGCTCGACAAGCGCGTGCTGCTCATCACGGACGGCGACAAGTGCGTCTCGTGCCGCGCGGTGTTGACCAGAGAGATATCGGTACTGACGACTCGTTGCATCTGCGTTTGTCTTTTCTTCGCAGCACGATCCGCATGTGCCCGCCACTCATCGTGACGGAGAAGGACATCGACGTCGTGCTCAAGGTGCTGGATGACGCGCTGACCAAGAACCTGGCGTGAGCGCCATGTCGGCTGCGGCTGGAGGGCCGAGCTATCTGTAGCTCACGCCTGCGCATCCGCGTGTATGTATCCGCTCGGTGCTGTCCAGCGGTGTGTTGAACTCTTCCCGTCGTCCCCGGCTGTCAAATCCAACGCACAGGCAGCTCCAGGTCGCGCGAGTTGCGAGTCGGACCGGGTCGAGTCCTGGTGCTCTACTTTACTGCAGCCGCTCTCTCGCGGTCGCTGCACTAGCGCACGCGCTGCGGTGCTCGCCGCTGCCAGTGGTCGAGCGGCGTCGGCTGTCGCCGCGATCTGGCCGCGCTCGGGCGGAGGCGCTGCGCCACCGGGCGGATCCAGCGAGTCGTCCGCTGTCCGTTTCGCCATGTCACACGCGACGCTTCAGTCGGGAGCGGTCAGTGATACGTGGTGTGATTGGCCGAAAATAATATTATTCTGTCCAACGGCGGAGCAACCGAGAAGATTTCAGCGAATGAAAGGCAGGAAGGCACTGAAGCGAGGGTAACCGTCAAGAGTGTGTGTGTGACATTTACCGCGCGCGTAGCTGCTGGCGACGAGCAGCGCCATCCGCCCGACCGATTGGCACGACCGGCGGCGCGCTTGTCCGCTCGTCCGGCCGTCGCTCCGCCCGGCCCGCGCGCCGCCCGCTCGCGCCGCCATCGCCGCGTCCGCCATCGCCGTTATTGCCGCCGCCTCGCGAGCGCTCGAGCCGGCGGGTGCCCCAGGTCGCGCGCGGTCATGACGGGAGCGCATTCGCACCGCAAGCTGGGCATCCTGTCGGTAGCGCTCATCACGTACTTCAACGTGAGCGGCGGTCCGTGGGGAAGCGAGCCCGTGATCGCGGCCTGCGGGCCGCTCGTGGGCATCCTGGCCGTCGTGATCTTCCCGTGGGTCTGGTGCCTGCCGCTCGCGCTCACCTTCGCCGAGCTCTTCACGGCCTTCCCGACCGACGGCAGCTTCTGCAAGTGGGTGGGCGTGGCCTTCGGCCGACCCATGGGCTTCCACGTCGGCTTCTGGTCCTGGGTTTCGGGCGTCATCGACAACGCCATCTACCCGTGCCTCATCGTCGACACGGTGCGCGCGCTCTACGCCGGCCAGCTCGACGGTGCCGACAGCTCGGACGGCGCCGACAGCTCGGACGACGGCGCCATCCAGTGGACGCGCTTCCTTGCGCGCGCGGGTATCGCCGTGCTCTTCATGCTACCCACGCTCTCGAGTATCAAGGTCGTGGGCCACACGCTGCTCGTCATGGGCGTCATGATCTTCCTGCCCTTCGCGGTCATGATCGCCTGCGCGCTGCCGCAGATCGACCCGGCCAACTGGATCGTCGTCCGCCCCGACGTACGTTGCTCGCCCTTGCCGTGGCGGCACCCGACGACTCACGTGGCTTGCTCTCGTCTCCCGCCGGCAGCGCGACTGGGGCCGGCTCCTGAGCGCGCTCTACTGGAACTACAGCGGCTTCGACGCCGCTGGCGCCTACGCCGGCGAGATCCAGTCGCCCAAGACGACCTACCCGCGCGCCATGGTGCTCACGGTCGTCATGATCGCCTTCACGTACATCGTGCCGTTCGTGGCCATCTCGGGCGCCGACCGGCCGCACTACACGACCTGGGACGACGGCTCGTACGCCGTCATCGCGCAGCAGATCGGCGGCACGTGGCTCTGCGTCTGGGTCCTCGTCTCGTCCGTCTTCGGCAACCTCGGGCTGTACGTGGCCGAGATGGCTAAGGACGGCTTCCAGCTTGCCGGGATGGCCGACTCGGGGCTCGCGCCGCCCTTCTTCGCCCAGTACGTGGACCCGCTCGCTCGCTTCGACGGTCTGATCGACCGATTGATCGACCGACTGACCGACCGACTGACCGACCGATGGACTGGTACTGATTGATCGCCTGTCGACTCCTCCCCTCGCCTCGCCTCGCGCAGACGCGACCCGGAGCACGGCGTCCCGCGCCGCGCTATCCTCCTGTCCTTCTCCATCATCGTGTTCATGGGACTGTTCGACTTTGACACGATCCTGGGCGTGGACAACTTCCTCTCGGCACTTTCGTCGCTCGTGGAGATGGCGGCCGCCGTGCGCATGCGCTTCTCGCACCCCGAGATCGAGCGGCCGTACCGCGTCGGTCTGTCGGACCGCGCGCTGGCGCTCACGATGCTGCTGCCCTTCACGCTCGGCGTCTTCATCATGGCGAACGAGCTGACCAAGTCGTGGACGAGCTTCTCGCTCAACACCGTCGCGCTACTCGTCGGCGTCGCCATCCAGAAGTGGATCGCTCGCCACCCGTACCACCAGTACTTGGAGCTGGGCGACGCCGCGCACCGGAAGGACCTGACCATGGACTTTTAGGAGACCGGCCGACCGGCCGCGCGCCGACGGAATAGAGAGAGATCGCCGACGCGCCAGGCTTGCGCAGCCTGCAGTAGAACGCGACGGCCGAACCGGCCGGTCCGGAGCTGGCGCAGTGGCGTGCAGCCGATGCTCGGGCACGTCGCATTACCACTGCCTCGGGTCCGCACCGGCCGCGCCGCTTTAATTCAGACGCGGCCGACAGTCGTGTTGAGGCTCGAGAGCCCTGCGCAACCGCTACCGCTGCGGACGTGAAGGGCCGCCGGCCAGCTGGCACGCGAAGCTCCGCCGTGCGGGGCGCCTACATCCTGTCCCGATACGCCAGCGCACTCGCGGCCAGCCTCGCTCCGCGCGCGTGCTGCTCCTTAGCTACGGAGGCTGCCGCCGAGCGAGGCGACTGTCCTGCGTGCTGACGCGACTCCTCACCTCCGAGCGCTCAAGTGGACGACTGTCCGCGAACAGCAAGCACCGGAGCTGCCACTGCCGCTGCCGCTGCCGCTGCCGCGCCATCCCGCCCTTATGCCGCTCGGTTCAGCCGCCACGCCCCTCATCTTGAAAGCGCGCGCTTGTACTGCGCGCCGCCCACCGCGTGGCACTGCGCGTGGATCTCCACGACGTCCGTGCAGCCGCTCGGCGTCCGGGACTCTACCTCAACCAGCAGTTTGCCGGCCCTGCGAGTCACGAGCGCGTGTCAGATGGCCGGAAGTCTGCCGGGCGGTCACGCGAGCGCAACGCACCGCTGGAGGAACTCGTCTTCCAGGTCCAGTCCCTCGCATTCGAGAAAGACGCTGAGCACGCACGCGTCTCCGTGGAGCAGTGCGACGCCTGCGACGCCTGCCGTCGTGCACAACTTGGAGTTGAAGGCGACCACGTGTGGCGTTAGGTGCGCACCAGAGTCGGCCGTGAAGGGCGATGCCAGCTGCCGGCGCGTGTCGCCGGTGGTGACGGCGATGCGATCCGTCAGGCGCACGCGCTCGAGCCCCATGTTCTGCACCACGATGTACAGCTCCACGACCTGCATGACCGTCGCGCGGCCGCCTACGAGCACCGTGCGGGTCGTGCGGCCATTCGAGCGCCGAGACAGCAGTCCCCACGCGCTCACGTTCCGCTTCCTGCCTGTTGCGAAGTGGACGCCCTCCGGCTGGAGCAAGCAGCGATGCTAGTTAGTTTCGATCGTCCCGGACGATCGGTAGCAACAGAAGCCAGGCCGTACCGTGATGGACGAGTAGTCGGGCATGCGGTTGGACGCGTGCCACGCGGCCCACAGCTCCATGGCGCGCAGTCTCTGCGGCCCGAGGACTGCAACGCGCCAGCGGCGTCGGAGCAGCGCGACCCAGAGCTCCTCTCGGCGCGCGGCGCGCTCCAGCTCCTTGCACGTCTGCATCACACTCACCAGCGTCCAGGCATCGCAGAACTGAAGCACCGTCGGGATCTCGTGGACGGCCCAGACCGCGACGCTTGTCGGGGACGCAGGGATCAATGCGACGTCGCACGCCGCGCTGGATCTGTTGGAGGCGCACCGCGTTGTCTCCGCTGGTGGCTGCTCATCCACAGAGCTATCCGTGTCGGACGCCGACACCTCGCGGGTTCGCGTGAGCCGGCGGCGCTTGGAGCCGTCGCTGCGGCCGTCGCGGTCCGCTCCGAGCGGCAGGGCCGCCTGCACGGGGTGACTCATCACCGGGCATGGGACCCAGACCATCGGCGCTAGCGACAGCGCCGAGCTGGCTGTCGAGCCCCACGGGTGCGTTCCAGCCGGGATCGGCACCATAGCCGTCGTTGACGGGCCGCCGAGCGCCTGGGAGACACCGCCGACCCTGGCGTGGTCCGCCGCTCGTCGAGCAGGCAGCGCGACCGACCCCATCGCTGCCGCCGCGCTGTGAGCGCTCGAGGGACGCGAGAAGTGGCTGTGCTTGGCGGCGAGCGGGTCGCGGCTGCCGCCCAGCTGGGCCTTGGTCGCCTCGAGCTCCGCGGTCAGCTGCTCGATACGCTCGATCGCCTTCTCCAGCACCTTGGCGCGGTTGAGCTTGCGGTCCTCGCGCAGGTGCAGCAACTCCATGAGCTCCTGGAAGCGCGCGTTCAGGTCCTTGCGGTTGATCTTGGCGCGCTTCTTCTTGCGCTCGTAGTTGTCCTCGAGCTGCAGCAGCCGCGCGGACGCGTGGGGTGGCGCGCGCGCGCCGGGGCAGCCGAGGCCCGCGTCGAGTAGCGCCGCACCGTCCGTGCGCGCAGCCGACAACTGCTCGAGGTCGTCGTTGGCACCCAGCAACTCGTCCAACAGCGTGGAGGAGACGGCGCCGTGCGCCGCCAGCGGGTCCCCCGACGCCGCGAGGAAGGCGCTGAGCTCGCTCAGCGGCGCGTGGGCGGCCGCCGGCGTCTGCATCGGCGCCAGCACCGGCGCGCGGTCCTGCGACTCGTCCGCGGGCCAGAAGCTCGGGCCGTCGCAGCGCGCGGCGCTCTCCATCGCGACAGGCGGCGGCGGCGGCGCGGCAGATTCCGAGTGGCGGCGCGCGTGAGACGCAATGGAGTGGCGGAATCGGGCAAGCAAGCGGGCAATCGGGCGGGGTGCTGACTGGGAGAAAAGCGGGCGGTAAAACGCCCGCGACTGGCTTAAATTAGACTCCCACAAGCGCGTGATTGGATGGGAAGAGGGCATAGAGGAGCCAGCGCGAATTTTGAGCGAATCACAGGCCTCAAGAGGAGAGCCTGAGCCGACGACATCCCACTCTATGGCGCATCAGCTTCAACCTTGGGTTTCATCGTGGAGGCGTCAACCTTCTGCGCTGCGACCACGCCAAGCAGCCAACTCCCTGACGTGGAGGAGAGTGAGGAGCGCCTCGGCCTCGGGCGGCGAGCGCGAGTGCTGTGGCGGCCTTGGTCTCGGATCCCATGCCTCGAGGCGTCGGCGTGTGACCCACGAGGCGAGCGCGGCGACGGCGCTGGGCGAGCGTGTGCTGATTCCCAGGGATGGCCCACGGTCGAGCGAGGAGCTAGATGCCCGGCGCTTGGCAATCCCTCGAGGTGCTCGGAGGCGATCTCGATGCAGCCGCCGCTGGAGGAGTCCACGTCACGGGCACACTCGCTGCGGTCTGTCGTCGGACTCGCCGCTCGACTCGAGCAGAACCCTCGATGTGCGGCTCAAGACCACCAAGTCGAGCCTGAGTGCTTCGCAGTCGCACCGCTCAAGACGCTCGTGGTCCTTGACGCAGCTCACTGACCGCGGCGGTGCTCTCTCGAATCGTTGAGCTCCAGCCAGTGAGCGACTCTGTGGCGATCCATGCGGCTGTCGGGGCTGTCGAGCACGGGCGAGAGCTCCCGGATGAGGCTCGCGATCTCCGACTCGACTGTTGGAGGCTCGCTTGAACAGCGTCTCTCCATGGGCTCGCGGATCGGCGAGGCTGCGAGCCCAAGGCGGGAGGCGTCGCGCGCGCCGCTTGGGCTTGAAGCGGATCCGTTCCGAGCGCCCGCCCACCCGTCCGTTGTCCGGCCAATCGGTGCGCTATAGCTAGCTGGTCGTGCGCACGGCCTCCCTGTCGACTGGCGATCCTTCAGCGCCGGCGTTTCGGAGGCGCGTACGTCGCGCGACTCGCTCCAGGCCATGGAGCGCCGCCTTGCGGCCGCGGTCGCGCGTGAAGGGGCTCCTGCCGCCCGCCGAGCCAGCCCCTGGACGCGAAACGATCGCCCCTTGGCGGCGCGGCCGATGGGTCGCGGGCTATCGGCCGCGCCGGCCGGCGTGTCCGCCGCGGCGCCGCGCCATTCGGGAATTCGCGAGCCGATCGCGCCAAGGACGCCGACAAGCCCGAGGAGATCGGTCGATCCACTCGACTGCTCGACCCGTTGGCGCGATGAAGGTCTTCGCTCGCGGCGCTCGCGGTCGCGGAGGCGCCTGGGTACGGCGCCGCGCGGTCGTCAAGCTGCTGCTGCTGGCCGCGTCGGCTGCGCTGGCATGGCCGGCGACTGTTGCGCGCGCGCAGGACGCGTCAAGCTCAGCCGCGGCCGCGGAGGAGGTGTACGTTCCGGGCCAAGTGCAGGACGCGTCGCTCTTCTGCGACCCGAGCCACTACTTCGACCTGGATGCGGGCGAGTGCGTCGAGTGCGTCTTCGGCACGTGGTCGGACGGCCGCATGGAGGCGTGCGAGTACCCCGTGAGCTGCGCCGAGGGCTTCATGCCGTCGATGCACGCGACCAACGCGAGCGACTGCGTCGCGTGCCTCGCCGGCTTCTACAGCGACGTCGTGGGCACCGACATGTGCAAGCCGTGTCGCTGTGCCCCGGGCTTCGCCAGCGTGGCGGTGGCCGCCGCCGACGGCGCATCGGGCTGCGAGGCCTGTCCGGCCGCGACGCACTCGCTCGGTGGCAGCGACCAATGCCGCGCGTGCCCGGCCGACACGTACGCCGGAACCGCGGCGTCCAAGTGCCTACCGCTCGAGTGCCCGCCGGGGTCGTCGCCCAACGCGCGCGCCGAGGACGCGGCCGACTGCTCCGAGTGCCCGGCGGGATCCTTCTCGCCGGGTGGCGTGGCGGCGTGCACGCCGCTCGAGTGTCCCGCCGGGCGGTTCGGCCGCGCCGGCGCCGCCAACAGCTCGGACTGCGCCGAGTGCCCCGCGGGCTCGTACTCGCTCGGCGGCGTCAACGTGACCGAGTGCGCCGCGGTGGCGTGCCCCGCCGGCTCGGTGGCCAAGCGCGGCGCCGAGAGCCCGACGGACTGCGCCGCGTGCGCCGCCGGCACGGTCTCTCCCGGCGGCCGCGACGCGCTCGAGTGCGCCGCGTGCCCGCTGGGCCACTACGCCGCGACGCTGCGCGACTCGGACCTCGGCGCGAGCGAGTGCGCGGCGGCGACGTGCGCCGCGGGCTCGGTGGCCAAGCGCGGCGCCGTGTCGCCGGCCGCGGACTGCGTCGAGTGCGACTTTGGACTCTTTTCGCCCGGCAACGACACGGCCACGTGCGAGCCCATGGCGTGCCCGCCGGGCTCGCAGCCCAACCGGGCGGCCGCCGGCGCCGACGACTGCCAGGTCTGCGACCTCGGGTGGTTCTCGCCCGGCGGCGCGGCGGCGTGCGCGCCGACGGCCTGTCCGGAGGGCTCCGAGCCGGCGTTCAACGCGACGGACGCGGCGGCGGACTGCCAGGCGTGCCCGCTCGGCACGTGGTCGGCCGGCGGCGCGGCCATGTGCCGCTACCCGACGTGTGCGGCCGGGTCGGAGCCGGAGGCGCGCGGCGCCGGCTGCCGGCAGTGCCCCGCAGGCTCGTACAGCTCGGGCACGAGCGCCGAGACGCGCGTGCACACGCTCGGGTCGCACCTGGGCTTCTCGACCAGCCTCTTCTGCTCGCCGGCCGAGTGCGCGCCGGGCTCGGCGGCGCCGGCCGGCGCCACGCACGCGACGGCGGACTGCGCGGCCTGCAACGCGACCGCGGCCTCTCCGGGCGGCAACGCGAGCTGCGCGAGCTGCGGCGGCGGCACGTTCGCGAGCACGGCGCGCGACGCGTGCCTGCCCATGGCGTGTCCGGCCGGCTCGGAGCCGCGCTGGGCGCCGGCGGCCGCGGACGACTGCGTCGTCTGCCGCCAGGGCTTCTTCAGCGCCGGCGGCGCCGCCGCGTGCGCGCCGGTCGAGTGCGCGGCCGGGTCCTCGGCGCCGGCGGGCGCCTCGCACGCGACGCGCGACTGCGAGCCGTGCGCGCAGGGCCAGTACTCGCTCGGCGGCATGGCGCAGTGCGCGGACACGACGTGCAAGCCGGGCTTCGCGGCCGGCCCCGGCGCGCGCGGGCCCAAGAAGGACTGCGAGCCGTGCGGCCCCGGCTTCTGGGGCGCCGGCAACGCGAGCGCGTGCGCGCCGGCCGAGTGCGCGCCCGGCTCGGCGTCGCAGGCGCTCGCGGCCGCGGACGCCGCCTCGGCCTGCGCCGAGTGCCCGCAGGGGACGTTCGGCGCCGGCGGAGAGGCGCAATGCGCGCCGGTCGCGTGCGCGCGCGGGCAGTTCGCGGCCGCAGGCGCCACGCACGCGACGCGCGACTGCGAGGCGTGTCCGGCCGGCCACTCGTCGGCCGGCAACGCGTCGCGCTGCGAGCCGTGCGCGCGCGGGCAGTTCGCGGCGCCCGGCGCGGCCGCGTGCGCGCCGGCCGAGTGCGCGCCCGGGTGGCAGGCCAACGCGCTCGCGGGCAACGCGACGGACTGCACGGGCTGCGAGATCGGGCAGTTCTCGGCCGGCGGCGCCGCGCTGTGCGCCGCCGCGAGCTGCGCGCCGGGCTTCTACGCGCCCGAGGAGAGCGGCGCGGCCGTCGGCGCGGCCGGCGGCGCGGGCTCGCTCGCGGGCGGCGCGGGCTCGGGCGAAGATGGCCCGGTCGTGGCGTGCCTGCCGTGCGCGCCGGGCTCGTACTCGGCCGGCACGGGCGTGTGCCTGCCGACGCGCTGCGCCAAGGGCTTCGGGTCGGTCGAGGCGGCGTCGCACCCGACGGCCAACTGCACCATGTGCGGCCCGGGCGAGTTCAGCCCGGGCGAGAACTACCCGTGCCGCCCGACGCAGTGCGAGCCCGGCGCCGCGTCGCCCAGCAGCGGCGGCGCGCTCGAGCGCGGCGGCTGCCGCGCCTGCCCCGCGGGCTTCTTCAGCGCCGGCGGCAGCGCGCAGTGCGCGCCGGCCGAGTGCGAGCCGGGCTTCGCGGCCGGCCTGGGGGCGAGCGACGCGCGCGCGCAGTGCGCCATCTGCGCCGCCGGCTGGTTCTCGCCCGGCGGCGCCGCGCAGTGCGCCGAGGCGGCGTGCGCGCCCGGGCACTTCTCGCCGCGCGGCGCGGCGCACGAGCGCGCCGAGTGCGAGGAGTGCCCCGTGGGCTCCTTCAGCCTCGGCGGCGCCGGCCAGTGCGCGCCGACCGAGTGCGCGGCCGGCACGGGGGCCACGCGCGCGGCCAGCGGCGCCTCGTCCGGCTGCGAGCTCTGCCCGCCCGGCAGCTTCTCGCCCGGCGGCGCCTCGCCCTGCGTGCCCATGCTCTGCCCGCCGGGCCACGCGTCCACGGCCGACGGCGCGCGCGACCCGACCGCCACGTGCTCGCCCTGCGGCGCCGGCTTCTTCAGCGCCGGCAACGACTCGCAGTGCGCGCCGAGCGCCTGCCCGCCCGGCGCCGCCACGCCCAGCGGCGCCGCCGCGGCCGACGCCTGCGAGGTCTGCGCCGCCGGCACCTTCGGGCTCGGACCCGGCCACGCCTGCGCGCCCGCGAGCTGCTCGCCCGGCTCGGCCTCGCCCGCCAACGCGTCGCACCCGACGGACCAGTGCGCGGCCTGCGCCGAGGGCTCCTTCTCGCCCGGCGGCGCGGCCCAGTGCCAGCCCACGGCGTGCTCGCCCGGCTCGGCCGCACCCGCCGGCGCCGCGTCCGCCACCGACGACTGCTCCGCCTGCGCGGCCGGCCGCTTCTCGCCCGGCGGCGACGCGCCGTGCCGCGGGCCGACGACGTGCGAGCCCGGCGCCGCCTCCCCCGCCGGCGCCGCCTCGGCCAACGGCTCGTGCGCCGCCTGCGCCGCCGGCTCCTTCTCGCCCGGCGGCGACGCGCCGTGCCAGCCCACGGGCTGCGAGCCCGGCTACGGCGCGCCGGACGGCGCCACGACCGCGGACGGCGACTGCGAGCAGTGCGCCGCCGGCTGGTTCTCCCCGGGCGGCGGCGAGCCGTGCGCGCCGGCCGAGTGCGCGCCTGGCGCGGGCTCCAACCGCCCGGGCGCCACGAGCGCCACCGACCAGTGCGAGATCTGCGAGGCCGGCTCCTTCTCGCCCGGCGGCGCCGGCGTCTGCTCGCCCACGACCTGCGCGCCGGGCTACGCATCGCCCTCGGGAGCCGACGTGGTCGACAAGCAGTGCGCGCTCTGTCCCGCCGGCATGTTCTCCGCGGGCGGCGCCGCGCAGTGCGAGCACGTCGCGTGCGAGCGCGGGCAAGCGGCACCAGCCGGCGCCACGAGCGAGGCCGGCGACTGCCTCGTGTGCGCCGAGGGCTTCTACTCGACCGGCGGCTCCACGCAATGCATCGCGTGCACCTGCGAGGCCGGCTACTCGTGCCGCGACGGCCAGTCCGCGTGCTCCAAGTGCGCCGACGGCGAGAGCTCCGCCGGCGGCAGCGACCGGTGCCTGCAGCGAGAGGCGCCGGTCAACTACCTCGCGCTCGTCGTCGACATCGAGGGCTACACGGCCAGCATGTTCAACGAGGACGTGACGCGCGCCTTCACCTCGGGCCTGCGCGACTTCATCACCGCCGCGGCGACCGACTCGAACGACAGCGACGCGGCTCGCGACCAGCAGTCCCAAGGCGGCAGCGACGCGACCGAGGACCAGCGCGCGGCGGTCGCGACCAATACGGCCGAGACGCGGCTGCTCGCGCAACTCGCGCGGCTCGCGGCTTCTATGTCGAGCGGCAGCTCAAGCACCGGTTCGAGTGACGACGCCATTGTCGGCGAGGAGGAGGAAGGGGAGGACGACACGTCTTCGACACCGGCGCCGACCGCGACTGAGACGCTGGGCGAGGATGACATGACGTTCGAGGTGCGCTCCGTGGTCACGAACGACGCACTAGCCCGGTACCAGTGGGGAGCAAGCGAGGTCACGGTCTTCATCGCGCTCAACTCGAGCGTGAGCGCCTTCGAGCGCTTCCTGGTCGTGTACTCGACTGCGAACAACGCCTCGAACAGCGACAGCGACAGCGCGGCGACGGTGACGGACGCGAGCGCCGAGTTCGTCGAGACTCTGAAGGAGCACGGGCTGGAACGCATCCGCTCGGCGCAGCTACAGGAGGTATCGGCGTACGAGGACGGCGTCCAGGTGGCGCATGTGGGCGACGCACTGGGCCACTCGGGTCTGTCGACGTTCGCCATGTCCGTCCTCGTGGGCTGTGCCGTCGTGGCCGTCGCGGCGCTCGTCGTGGTCGTGCGCGTCGTGAGCAAGCGCAGCCGCCGCGGCACGCGCAACCTGGAGGCCGGGAAGCCCACGCCCACGGTCGCCCAGGTTGTGCGCGCTCCCAGCCGGCCCTTCACGCACGCGTAGGCGGCGCCGGTGGCCCGGAGAGCCGACCAGGATGAATAGTGACGCGCGAACACGTACTTGATGAGCTCCTCCAGTGTACCCATGTATCCTTAACGACCAATGGTCGCGCTTTATTTTGATTTTCCACCAACCAGCATCCGTTCCTCTGGTCGACACTTCAGACTTGAAGCTGGGGCGTCGAGTCTCCCGCTGCAGAATCTGTCCCTCGCGTGCCCGCCGTTGCTGCGCGCGGGGAATCCAGCACGCGGCCGCCCGCATGTCGCCGAGAGGACGAGACGGCCGTCGGCAGCTCGCGGCAGCTCGCTGATCGGCTCGCTGATCCGCCTGCCACTTGATACATGGGTCAACGCGTCGGCGCTGGCCAGCCTCTCCGCTGCAGATCAGGGTGAAGCCTACGTTTACACAGTCAAATCACGGTGAGTCTGTGTGCATTGCTATCTACCGACAACCTCAACATCACCTGTTTCTGGTATTTTGGCCGCGAATGATCATAGACGCGCGCGAGCAGCTACGCCGCCCGCCTCTGTCGCACCGAGCAGAGCGCGGCGCATGCGCGCGTCTCGCCGCCGACTGGCGTCATCGCGGTGCCTCGCCTCGCCTCGCCTCGCTGGATCGCTGGCGGCTGTCGACCCTCCGCCTCGAGGGCCGAGCTGTTGGTCACTTCAGAATCAACGACAAGCGTGCCAAGCATCCATCCACCTCCCGACGTCCGACTCCCGCCGGCCAGTCAGTCAGTCAGCCATGCCCGAGTCCGAGACCGTGCCGACGCTCGCGGATCTGCGCGTCACGCGTCCGCGGGTGGAGGCGCGGCGAATTGACCGCCGCCAGCTGAGCAAGAAGCTGGGGCTGGCGACGCCGGCCGAGTCGCCCGAGGACGCGCCGCGGCCGGCTCCGCGCCGGCGCAAGCGTGACGCCTTCCTCTCGTTCTTCCGACCCGGGGACGCGAGTCTGTACAAGCGCAAGGTGGTGCCGCCGGCCGTGGCCGTCGGCGTGCGCGTGCCCGTCAAGCTGCCGGTGCCCTACCGCGACGGCGCGCACCTAGGCGTGCTCGTGGGCGGCGCCAAAGTGCCCTTCTCGCGCGCCATGCACCTGACGCGCCGCGCGATGCTCATGCTGGAGCTCGGCGGCGACAGCGCCATCCCCGAGGACCGCGAGTTGCTGCAGCCCTTCCCGAGCCGCCTGCTGCGCCACGAGTAGTCCAAGCAGGGCTTCGAGTGGAAGGCTATATCAATGAACCTCATGTAGATTACCCATGTATCTGTGCATCCACCCGTGCATCTGCCCGCCTTGCGGCGCGCGCGTTTGATGGCCGCGGCTCTACTTACGACCGCGCTGCTTGGCGTCCTGCCGGTCCTGCAGCGCCGCCAGCAGCCTGTCGAACTCGGCGCGGAAGACGCTGGGGGTGTCGAGCGAGGTCGCGACGGCGCGCGCGCCGGGCGGCAGGCGCGTCTTGGCGCTCTTCCTGGCGGTGGCGGCGCCGGCACCCATCGAGTGCTCGAGCACGAGACACTGCGCCGCCTCGAGCCCCGCGTTCTGCACGAACCACTCGTACCTGCGGCCGGCGGTCAGCAGTGGCGGCGGCGCCGGTCAGTCCCTTTGAGCCGCTCCTTCGACCGCATTGGCCGCGCCGGTAGACCGACTGGCCGCTGGCGAGTGACGCGGCGACGCGGCGACGCACCAGAGCATGGCCTCGCTCTCGTGCACGTGCGACTCGGGGTTGTACACGAGGATGACGCCGCTCGCGTCCTTGGCGATGGCGGGCCAGCAGGCCTCGTACCTGCCGCGACGGCCGGCGGAACCTGGCGGTCAGAGACGAGCGGCACGAGCGGTGGTGGCGGAAGGATACGCACATCTGGTCGCCCGAGACGTCCCACAGCTCGACGGCGCTCTTGCCGCGCTCGAGCTCGAGGATGCGGACGCCGGCCGTGGGCTGGTACCGCTCCTGGCTGCCCAGTCGGTCCGAGTGCTCTGCGAGGAAGTTGGCGATCTGGACGGACAGTCGGTCAGCGCTTCGCGCCAAGGGCGGACTCGCGCCGGCGCCGGCGGCCGAGGACCAAGGCCACGCACCGTCGTCTTGCCGGCCTCCTTGGGGCCGACGACCAGGACCTTGAGCGGCGGCATGGCCGCTTCCGCAGCAGTCGCGCCGGGGGTCTCGGGCGCTATGAGCCGGCGGGTGGGGCGGCCAGCTCACGGATCGCGCGCGCCGGTTCGCCTCGCCTCGTCGCGCCTCCTGCGCTCGGTCCGGACGGAAGGGCGGGGCGGGAGTGGCGGGGCGGGAGTGGCGCGGAGAGGAGCGAAGAGGAGCGAGCGAGCCAAGCGTAACGAGACGAGACGCGTGGAGATTAGGCCGCTCGGCCGCGGCGGCGGCGGCGGCGGCAGCAGCTCTCTATCCCTGCGGCGAAGGCGCGCGTCCGAGCTCGGCCATGCCGCCCTCGAGCGCGGCCTTGAGCAGCCCCAGCGCCTCGGCCTTGCCGGCGGCGCGCGCGCTCTCGTCCTGGCACTTGTCCAACTGCGCGCGCGTGAACAGCTCCGGGTTGGACCGCTCCGAGTCCATCGCCCTGCGAGGCGGCGACGTCAGCGCGCGCGTCAGTTCTCCTGCTCGTCCAGCTGCTGCTGCCTCCGATGGAGGCGCTGCTGCCTCCGATGGAGGCGCTGCTACGTCTACGTCTACTTCGGCGCGGGCGGCCCAGCGCGGGGGATCGACTCACTCGAGCACCTGCAGCGGGATGAGCGCATCGTAGCCGGCGGCCGAGGCGTCCACTTTCTGCAGCAGCTCGACGTACTGCGTGACCTTGTCGTAGAGGAAGCCGAGCTGGTCGGCGCGGAAGTCCTCCACGCCAAGGATGAGCTTGTCGAGCGTCTGCACCGTGGCCGCCAGCGCCTCCGCTAGCGCCGGCGGCAGGTGCGCCACCACGTCGTCCTTGGCACCGCGGCCCGCGCCGAACGCCACGCCGCCGCCGCCGCGCACCGGCACCAGCTGCGGCTTGCCGGCGCGGCCGCCGCGCGCACCGGGACCAGCGCTCGACGGCGTCTTGGGTCGGCTAGGCGAGCCCAGCGGCGTGAACGGCGCCAGGTACGGGCTCGCGCCAACCTGCGCGCGCCGCTCCTGCTCGCCGCCGGCCGCCGCGGCCGTGCTGGCGCCGGCGGACGAGGTCGCGGTCGCACCGGAGGCCGGCGCCGGGACGGAGGCGTCGCTCGGAGGCGGCAGCCCCGACGCGCCGGTGGCCGCCGCGAGCTCGTCCGCCGGCGCTAAGTCCGTGAAGAAGTGCTCCTTCTCCTCCTCCTCCTCCTCCTCCTCCTCCTCCTCGCCGAGCACCGCCACCTTGTCCGCGGCGTCCATTCCTGCTCGCCGCCCCCACCGCCGCCAGCGGTCGAAAGTGAATGTGGCACACGCGAGGCAAGGCACGGCTGAAGTAGCATTAGGCGGAAAGTGAAGCATACACTCTTCTGACGGAGTGTTTGTGAATTATGGCGTCGAATTGACTTCGTGTGGTGCTGGTGTGGCGCAACAGCATCAACGGAGGCGAGCTGGACAAAGGAGAATGTCGCCTCCGCCGACTGCGCCGCCGCCGCTGCCGTGGCGCTGGGAGGATGGCGGTGCTCAAGCGCTCGCTCGCTCAGACATGCATTGGTCTCTATGGGCAGCCAGCCGTGTCGTCACAGGCGCCGCCTGTGGTAACTATTCTTACACACTTTCGGCTTCTTCAACTCTTCAAAACTCGGCCGCGTGCGAGCGCGCCTCCTAGGCGGCCGTCACGCCCGCGGCCTTGGGCGTCGGCGCCACGCCCACGCGTGCCTTGTCGCTCTTGGCATCTGCGAAGAACTGCGCCGCGTAGTCGGGCGTCGGCGCGTTGGCGGCCGCGCTGCTGTTCTCGGCCCCAGCGGCCGCCGCAAACCCGCCCTCGAACGCGTGGCCGCCGCCCACGGGCGACAAAAAGTCCATCTTGAGCCGCTGCAGCGTCGACGCGGACGACGCAACACCCGTCGACGCGTTCACCGACGCTGATGCCGACGCCGACGCCGACACGGAGGAAGGCGCGCCGCTCGAAGCCGCGGCCGCAGCCGCAGCCGCCACGGCGGCCAGCTGGCTGCGCGTGGCAGGCGTCGTGGGCACGGCCGTGCCATGCTCGAATACGCTCGCGCCGATGCTCTCGAGCATGTGCGGTGCGTAGGGACCGCCAGACGGGTGGCTGTACGCGAGTGGCGACGCGCCGTCGGCCGTCGGCGTCGCCATGAACTTGGAGTAGTTGCTGATGATGGCGTCCAGGTCCTCGTCGTGACCGCCCAGCTTCTCGGACGTAGGCGTAGGGAAGAGCCCGAGCGATAGGTAGCTGCTGCGTCCGCCGCGCGAGATGCTAGGCGGTCCGCTCGCCAGGAAGCTCGCGGTCAGCGGCGTCGTAGGCTCGAAGGCGCCGCTCGACGCCGCGGAAGAAACAGCCGCACTGGCCGAGGAGGACGTGCCGCCGCCGCCGCCGCGCTGCGCGTTCGCGGCGTTGGTCATGGCCAGCACGGACGGCAGCTGCGACGTATCGATCTGCGGTGAGGGCAGACCCATAAGCAGCGAGAACTCGTGGCTGCGCGGCGTCGGGAACGAGTTGGTGCCCAGCGGCGTGCGCAGCGAGAACTTGGGCATGCTCGTCGGCACATTGATCTTGAGCGGCAGCCCAAACGGGTTACCGGAAGACCCGGAGGCCGCCGAGGCCGCCGAGCTCGGAGCAGACGCCGCAACGGCCGCCGACACCGGCACAGGAGGCGGCGCCTGGTGGTGGTGCATCATGTGGCCGGGCGGCGCCTGCTGCATCATGGACGGCTGCACCATGGCCATCGCGTGGTGGTGCGCGAGCTGCTGCGGGTGGTGCGGCGGCATGTGCTGACCCTGCTGCTGCTGCTGCTGCTGCAGGTGCTGGAGCTGCTGCTGCTGGATCTGGTGGTGGTGGAACTGCTCCTGCTTGAGCTGCTGCTCGCGCTGCAGCTGCTGCCGCTTCTTGCTCGAGAGGCGGCCGCCCTTGGAGATGTTGAGCTCGGGCACCTCCTGGCCGTGTGCGCGCAGCTCCATGGCGTGGCGGAAGCAGATGGAGCCCGAGTGCTGCGCCGTCTTGTTGCAGCCCTCGATGCGGCACTCGTGGCCGTGCGAGTGGCGGTTGCACAGCCCGCCGGCGCGCGCGTGCTGCATGCAGCCGTCGACCTTGCAACGGCGGCCGCCGCCGTGGCGCACGCACTTCTGACGCGCATGCGCCTGCTTGGAGCAGCCCTCGACGATGCAGAAGCGCTTGACGACGAAGCCGCCGTGCTGCAGGCAGAAGCCGCCGCCGCGCGCGTGCGCCTCGCAGTTGTCGGCCTGGCACTGCTTCTTGCCACCGTGGCGCACGCACAGCTTGCGCGCGTACACCTGGTTCGTGCAGTTCTCCACGCAGCACTGCCGCCGGTTCTTGTGGAACGCGCACTTGCTCGTGCCGTCCACGGCCAGGTTGTCGCAGTCGTTGAAGCGGCACTTGCGGCCCTTGGCACCCGGCACGGAGCGCGCCGGCGGCGCCTGCCGCTCGCCGTCCGCCGACATGTCCACGTCGCTCGAGGAGCCCTCGTCGGAGCTCATCGCGATCTTATCTTCCGGCGACTCCGGGCGGTGCGGGTCGGCAAATAAGACGCGCAATGCGGCGACCTCGTGCCGTCGCGGTTGCTGGACGGGGGGACGGGCGGCCGCGTGCGGCGCTGCCTGTTGCGGAATGAGGGGCGCCGAGCTCCTCCGCGCGGCGTGCGGTTGTGAGCGGCGAGAGTGGCGTGGCGCGCGGGCAGCAACTTCCGAAATGACAACGCGGCGGCCGTGTCGCTCGTCGAACGCTTGTGGCCAGCGCCGCGGGCCAGCGGCCGCGCCATACTGAGCGCCAGTGCGCGCGCCAGCTGCTTTGGCGGCCGGCCGCCGACCGGGCTCTGCGCGCTGAGGTCACTGCCGCGGCCCTTCTCTGCTAACAATGCAACGACCCGCCACAGTCAGCCGTCCAGTCGTCGGGCGAGAGAACGGCCACTCGCTCCCGACGAGAAGGGAAAAGCGCCGAGGGTAGGGGGAGATGCGTGAGAGGGCCTAGCCCTCGAGGCTGAATAGGATGCGTCGCGCCGATTTAGCCGCCGTTTTAGCCGTCACCCTCCGATTTACCCGCCTGGGCGACTGCACTGCGCGCGGCGCTGTCATCATCATCATCGCCGCGAGCGAGCCGTGCGATTTCGGAGCGGTGCCAGCAGAGAGCGAGCGGACTGGCGGCGGCGGACTGGCGGTGGGTGGGCGGGCGGCGGGCGGGAGATTTGAATTCCCTCCCTGCCGGCTGTCTTCCCAGCCGGTTTTGCGCCACCGCCTGCTGCCTTTGACGTGACGTGTGTGCCCCCTAGCGCCGGCTTTCTCGGGTCGCTTTTCTTGAGCGGCCGGGCGGCCCACTAGCGCTGCCGTCAGCCAGCGCAGACGCCGTTTGTTTCGTAGACGTCCGTTGGCTCGGCAACGGGCGTGATGACCAAAGCGCAGCAGCAGAAGATCCGACCTGCCGACGCGGGCGAAAAGTGGTTCCCCGACATGAGAAAAGTGACTGACGGGCTGTCCCCCGGGATGACTCGAGGGAACAGCCTCGCAGGCAGGCAGGCAGGCAGGCTGCAGTGGCGCCATGCCCAATGTGTACAGTGCGGAGCGTACGGCACCTTCCAGCATAGAGAGGGGGAAACGCGTCACCGGCAGAAGTGGCCGCGCGCGTGCCCAGAACTTTGAAGTGTGGGTAGTGTCAGAAAGGCGGTGGCAGTAATTCAGTCATTCCCATGCATTGATGATGACAGGCCACTTTGACTGCAAATCGTTGCGACACCAACGGTAGTCGCCCGATATATCCGTTTTTACAGTGTGGCAGTGCAATCGGATATTTCCGCCTATCAAAGCCGTTGTATGTAGGATTCATCGCCAGTCCGAAAGCAATATGACCGGAAACACCTCCAGCATGCGTAACGCGCCAGTCAGTCTATTCGCGAGCTAGCTTGTGTGTAGTGCCGTCATCGCGTTGAACGGGCACGGTTCTCTCGGCCACTCTGGCTCGATCTGCAAGCCCGCTTCAACTCCCGATCTTGCCGTGCCAGCAGCTCGTGCTAGGCATCGACGCCTGGATTCTTTCAAGTGATCGCTCCAGCGAGGAAAAATTGGCGCAACCGACTCACGCGCGCGCGCGCGTCGAGCAGGACAGGACACACCGAACGTTTGGGTATCGAGTTGTTTACAAAACGCTCACAATTCTCAAGCGATTTTTTAGCGGAGTTCGGAGAGACGCCTTTACAATCGTTCGAAAAGCGTGCCGTGCGACAATCGGCGGTCCGAGCAGACGGGCCGGAGCAGCGAACCAAAAACGCGGACCCTAGCTGAATTGAAGATCGGTGTGGTACCGTGCAGTGAATGAGTGCTTTCGGCTAACGACAGGGTGTGGAGCACTGTGGATAGCCATCACTACAACTCGTCCTTCTCTCGAGACGGGGTCGCTTCAACACGGCTT
The DNA here is from genome assembly GCA_023338135.1 of Phytopythium kandeliae. NCBI lineage: Eukaryota > Oomycota > Peronosporomycetes > Pythiales > Pythiaceae > Phytopythium > Phytopythium kandeliae. The sequence goes on along the minus strand of JAADYC010000403.1, from coordinate 2,535 downwards.
GTGGCACAGTTCGTTGCCACTCGCAGCGCTGCTGCTGCTGCTGCTGCTGCTGCTGCTGCTGTCGGTGCCGATGCGCGGCGCCGGAGGCGCTGATGGCGTCGTCGCCAGGCGCGTCCCAGGGCTTCTGCGGCCCGGCGCGGAGGCTCGACTGAGCAGCGCTAGCCCATGCACTGGCGGACGAGACCTGGAGGCGCTCGCCTGCTTCACATTCAGCCGCTGCTGCTCCGGACTCCTCCGATCCTTTGGCATCGGCGTCGCTGCCGATGCGTCCGCGTCCAGGTCCTCGCGTGACGCCCTCGGTTCGTCTGCTTGACCCTCTGCATCGACACGCCGCTGGTCGCCAGGAACGGCGACTTGGGCAGCTGCTGTGCATTGCGAATCAGCGCGAGCTGCCGCGCCATGTCCAGTTGCTCAAGCTCCAGTGCCTTCATCTTCAGCCACCGCAGAGGTGTCCAAACGAGCTGGCGGCGCAGTCGGCAACGACGTCGGGACAAGGCTGTGCTTGATCCCAGAGTCTTCCTCTGTATGGCGGCAGCGGTGGCAGTAGTTCGGATGGGGACGGCCGCCGCATCAAAGCGGCGTCATTTACTCCTACTTGTGGCTCCCACAAGAACGAGTACACAGTCTGCGGTGTGTACCTCCCGCTGATTGTGCAGTATGAGCACGAGGACGAGGCGGACCAGGGGGCGTGGGAGACGACCCGGCTGCTGACGAGTGGCGTGATGGCGCGCAAGCGCGTGGAGACGGCGTTCGACGAGGAGCTGGACGCGCGCGCGTCCAGATCATGGTGCATAGCACCTGGCCGCCGTTCCTGGACTGCCGCGTGGTATTCACGACGCAGAGAGAGGTCGTCTCAACCGCGCTCGACTCGATGCTGGATATGGCTGTGAGCGCGCACAAGAGCCACGAGCTCACGCGCGTCGAGCGGTCCAAGATCCGCAAGCGGTTCTGGAGGTCGGCGGCTCGCGCATGGGCCGCGCCATCAGCGTCAAGCAGGCGCCGACCGAGGAGAACAAAGAGGACAAAGAGGAGGAGGAGGAGGAGAACGCGAACTCTGGCGCATCAACGGCGCTTTCTGTCCGTCTGGCAGAGTCGCGAGGAGCTGCTGCAGGTAATCCACGAGAACCAGATTGCGGTAATAGTCGGCGATCGAGATCGGGCAAGACGACGCAGCTGACGCAGAACCTGCACGAGGGGAGCTACTCGCCGCTCGGTGCGATCGACTGCATGCAGCCGCGGTACGTGGTCGCCGTGTCGGTCGCGCAGCGCGTGACCCAGGAGATGAGTGTTGTGTTGGGCGAGGAGTTGGGCTACGCCATCCGCTTTGAGAGCCTGACGTCCGACAAGACGGTCGTCAGATACATGGAGGAGGTCGTGCTGCTGCGCGAGTCTCTGAGCGAGACCGACCTGGACTCGGACATGGTCGTCATCATGGACAAGGCGCACAAGCGCGCGCGCTCAACACGGACGTGCATTTCGGCATCCTGCGCAAGGTGGTGCAGCGCCGCAGCGACTTCAAGATCATCATGACGTCGGCGACACTGGATGCTGACAGCTTCGCGGCGCTCTTCAGCGGCATGCCGATGTTTACGATGCCGGAGTGCACATTCCCGATCGAGACGTTCTGGGCTAAGGCACCGAGCGAGGACGACGTGGACGCGGCGTTCAAGCAGGCGATGCAGAGCCATCTGTCGCACCTGTCTGGCGACGTCCTCGTGTTCATGACGAATCGGGAGGATATCGAGGCGACGTGCTTCATGCAGGTGGAGCGCATGGGGCGGCTCGTGCACGATGAGCAGAGCGGCTTGCTTCCGTAGTTCGTTGTGTTCATGTACTCGCAGCTGCCGGTAGACCTGCAGGCCACGATCTGCTGTCTCCTTGTATGCCACCAACATGGTCGAGAACGCGTGGCGCATGCGTAAGTGCCAGCTTGTACCCTGCGCGTTTCCATCGAGCAGACGACCGCGTCGTATGTCATGAGGCTCTTGTCGCCCTGTGCAGTCGAAGTGAGAGCGCATTTGACGCCAGACGATGTGTCAAGATGAACGAGACGCACATTGATGCGGTCCGGGTATTGAGAGATATCCTCGCTGCTCCTCCGGATCCTCTCGCAACTCTGCCTTGTCGTGTTTAAGAAGGACGATTTGCAGTGGTGTCGACTCACGTGCTCGCAGGACGTGGATATGTCTCCGCAGCGCGTGTTGACTTTTTTTCTGTCGCCTCGTTGCTCATGAATATACCGCGCCACCTGTTGAGTCGACCGCGCCATCGAGCCAATGGCATGGGTCATACGGCCGCTCGCCGCCTCCGCTTCACCCCCCTCGGACAGCACTGGCGTTGCAGGCTGTGGAGGGAGAACTTGTAGCCGCTCAACAACGCGCCAACCTCCCACCTCACGACTGACTGCTCTGCCTCGACAACCGCCGCGGACTCATTCGCGACCATGGCATGCTCAGTCGTTCTCGCTCCTCATATTTCAGCGCATCGAAGAATGTGGAGCGATGGTCGTCTTGGCTGATAGTGAGACCTTGGGGG
>JAADYC010000402.1:0-21783 GCA_023338135.1 Phytopythium kandeliae | reverse complement strand
TGGTTCTCGAGGTCGGCGACCGTGCTGCACTCATGATGCTTCTTGCTTGTGCGGTATTCGTCGACCACGACGACTTCACAGAGACGCGAGAGCTGCTGGACAAACTCCGTGACTGGACCTGCCAGACACTTCTTGATCAGATTCTTGCCGACGAGGCCACACTCTCCGAATCCGACGACGGTGTGCGACCCAGGAGGATCGGCGAGCTCGTAGCAGGCACGGTCGAGCTGACTGCGAAACAACGAGGCGCGTCGAAACGCGAGCTTGCGGAAGAACGCGTCCACGAAGAAGTCGAGCAGCCGGCAGCCGTTCTCGAACGAGAACTCGATGGCTCGGGTCAGTGCTGCTGCTCGATCGGACGAAGCCACTTGCTCGTTGGTAGCAAGACATCCGAAAGCGAACCGTGTCTCCCCTCTGGTTGACGCCCGCGATCATGTCGACCCTGCCGGGATCGATCCAGCGACCCGACTGGAACAGGCTTTGCTTCCGCCACGCACTCTGTAGAGCTCGAGCTCTGGCCTGCCGCCTGCCTCGCTCAGATCAACTTGCACTTTCAAATAGTCACAATCGCACATTTTTACGTTTATTTACGGCATTGCATTTCTACCACCACTCAGAACGTGAGTGCTGGTTGCCTCAGAAGCTCTCGAGCACAGCGCCGGTGCCCAGAGCCCAATCGAGTCGTGGCCATCGCTGTCGTCGCCTAGAGCCCGCCCGCAGCAGTCCCTATGAGCGGAGGCCGCATCTCTCAGCCCGTGGGCAAAGTCCTGCTGACGAACGTGGCCGTAGTGCGCATGAAGAAGGGCGGCAAGCGCTTCGAGATCGCGTGCTACAAGAACAAGGTGCTCAACTGGCGCAACGGCGTCGAGGAGGACATCGACGAGGTGCTGCAGATCGACAAGGTCTACGAGAACGTGTCCAAGGGCAAGTTCGCCAAGAAGGCCGACTGGGTCAAGGCCTTCGGCGTGCAGGACGAGGAGCAAGCCTGCCGCGCCATCCTGGACCACGGAGAGCTCCAAGTGTCCGAGGGAGAGCGCAAGGCGCACGTCGAGAAGTACGTCGCGCCGCGCACGGCGACCGTAGTAGAGACTGACCGACTCGCGCGTGCGTGCTCGCTCCTCGCAGTATGTTCCGCGACATCGCGACCATCGTCGCCGACAAGTGCGTGAACCCTACATCCAACCGCCCGTACCCGGTACGCAGCTAAGCGGGAGTCGGTCGGTCGATCGGTCGGTCGATCCCATCGGCGGCGACCTGGCGGCCTGCGCGCTCGGCTCCGAGTCGCTGGCACTGACGCGCGTGCTTTGTGTCGGCGCGAGCAGTTCAGTGTGATCGAGCGCGTGATGAAGGAGATCCACTACGCGGTGATCCCGAACCGGAGCGCCAAGCAGCAGGCGCTCGAGGTGATCAAGAAGCTCGACGGCCACATCCCGATCGCGCGCGCCAAGATGAAGATCCAGATCTCGGCGCCCGCGGCCGGTGCCAAGCTCATCAAGGCTGGGATCCTCAAGGACGGCGCCGAGGTCGTCGAGGAGGTCTGGGGCGAGTCTGCGCGCCTCGTCGTGCTCATCAACCCCGGGTCCTTCCGCGTCGTGGACGCGCTGGTCCAAGAGCACGCCGCAGGTACGCCGCGTGCGTCGCGATAGTTGCGGTGGCGGTCTGCGTCTCACGCGAGAACTGCTCGGTGATGCGCCACACCCGCAGGTATCGGGTCACTGGAGGTGATCGATCTCAAGAGCCACAGGGAGGGCGAGCACACGATCGATGACGAGCTGAGCCAGAAGACCGAGCGCCTCGGGCTCGATTCGGCGGTGGCGGCGGCGGCGGCGGCGGCGGCGGCTGGCTCGAGTCCCGCCGCTCCGGCGACGCCGGCACCGCCAGCGCCAGCCGCGGCCAACAAGAAGGCTCGGCCGTGCAGCACGTGCGGTGGAGACTTTAGCGCCGACATGCAGATGTACCGCGAGCACTTCCGGACCGAGTGGCACCGCTTCAACCTGAAGCGCAAGGCCAAGAAGCTGCCGATCGTGAACGAGGACGAGTTCCAGGCGCTCGACCCCGAGGAGATCGGCGCCTTCTTGGCGTTGCTGACCTAGGACGGCGTCAGAGCCCAGTCGCGCGGGCGGGAGGCAGGAGAGGCGGACGGCCCAACTGTCCGGACCGCTTGCTGGTCCAGCAATGCTATCATTCGAGCGGTCTGGGCGAGCCGGAGCCGATGGCGACGACCGTCATGCCGCCGCGCTGACCCTGCTCGCGACGCTGCTGCTGCTCGCGCTGTTTCGGCGAGGCTGCGCGCCGGCCGAGGGGCGTTTCGGCGCGGACGGCCGCGGCTCGTGGTGCTCGCCGCCGTCGTCTCCGCGGACCGATGGCGGCTTGGCCACGTACACTTTGGGGCGGTCGAACACTTTGATGGCGTCCTCGATCTCCCGCAGCTTGTCCTCAAGCTCGTTCTTGCGCCGGATCTGGTTGAGCGTCTCGACGCGGAGCGGCAGCTTGTTCATGCGCAGCCGCGCCTCCTCGAGCGACGCGCGCAGCAGCCGGAGCGTGCGCAGCCGCTCGTCCTCGTCCATCCGCTCCATCCCCGGCGGGCAGTCCGGGTCGGGTGCGCTCCGCCGCCGCTCCTCCTCCTCCTGTGCCCACTGCTCCTTGCGCTCCAGCAGATACTTGGGGATGCGGCCGAAGCTCGCGTGGCGCGCGCGCGCGCGGCCGTCGTCGCCGCCCTCGGGCTTCGGCGGCGAGCGCTTGATCACGTCCCACGCGTTCGCGTTCACAAAGTCCACGCGCTCCTTCTTCTTCTGCGGCGGCGGCAGTCCGAACCATTCATCGCGTGAGACCAACGTTCGCCGGCCATGCGACGCCAAGCAACCGCGGTGGCGGCCTGCGTACCAGCTTGGCGAGCGCGGCATCGCGCTCCTCGAGCTCGCGCAGCGACGGCACTGGCGCCTTGACGTGCATGCGCTCGAGCTGGCGGCGCAAGCCGCGAAGCTCTCCCTCCGATGCGGGGCTCGGCGCCTCCCGTCGCTGCGGCGCACCGCCCGCCACGCGATCCTCCTCCTGCTTCGACACGCGCGGCCGGACGGTCTTGAAGCGCGAGAGCTTGAACGGCTCGCGCTCGGACGCGGCCTGCGCGCCGTGCAAGCAGAGACGCGTGAGCCACCCGGAGGAGCGCGCGCATGCATCCGTGCGTTCCTCCAGCCGCCGGCACGCACGTCCTTGGCGCGCTGCTCGCGGTTCTGGGCCTGCATCTTCTTGACTCGCAGCTTGTTCGCGCGGATGTAGTCCTTGGGCGTGACTCCTCGCCGCTCCAGCTTCTCCCTGCGCGCACGGTCGCGTCCGCCGTCACGCCTCTGCCGAGCTCTCACCGCTCCTTCTCGCTCGCTCGCTCTGTCTATCGACGCACGCACGCACGCACCGGTAGCCCTCGTTCGGGTGCAGGATCTCCGCGATGGCCTCCGACGAGTTGTGGTCGCGCCGGCGGACGCCGCTCATCGCAGCCAGCAGCGGCGCCGCGGCGGTAGGAAGCAAGTGCGCGCGCGTGCGGCGCTTCCGGCCGCGGCGGTCGGTGGTTTTGCACCGCAACGAGCCAAGGCGCTCGCGGCGCTGTAATCGAAGCACAACGGTGCTACTGGCTTGCCAGAAGCCGGTGTCCTTTTAGCTTTGGCGTGCACGGTACTGTGATGCTGGCTTGGTCCAGTGTGACTCTTGTCCAAAACGAGTCAGGCAGGACAGGACGCTGGGAGAAGGCAGGAAGGAAGGGATCGTGCGGGATCCGCGCGCGGCGACGGCGCCTCCTCCAGCCACATCGCGGTCTCTCTCGCTCGCGCCAGGGATCTCAGGACTCGCACTCGACGCGACGCACAGGTCTACGGCATGCGGCGCGGTCTGTGGGCGGCGGCCGCGGCGGTTCTCGCGCTCGTCGCGGCTCGACTCCCGGCGACTGCGACGGCATCCGACTGCAGCGCGTGCCAGTACCGAGCGCGGAACTGCAGCAGCGACGCTGGCGCTAGCGCTAGCACCAGCAGCTACGTCGACACAGACGACGACGGCGCGGACGTGTGCGACGCAAGCGGCCACATCCAGTTCGACGACGTCTTCTGCGACGAGGACGACTGCAACTGCGCATCGCCGCGGCAGTGCGTGAACCTCGTCGTGGGCTGCGCGAACCTCTTCCAGGCGCGCGGCCGCAGGCGCTGCCTCGGCGATGACGCGATCCAGCGCAAGTTCGTGCGCTGTGCCGTCGACCAAGCGCTCACTAGTGCGTCTCCGACTTGCTCGCTCTCTCTGGTCAGCTCGTCGCGCTGGTCTAACGCCCCTCTTCTCCCCTTTCACGATGGCAATGCAGCACTCACCGCGACCAACATGGCGTCGGACTGGATCTTCTTCAAGCAGTCGTCCCAATGCGCGTCGGCCGACTGCCTCGCTGTGCGCAAGTTCCACGCGAGCGGACTCGTGCAGTGCGGCAACCTGTTGGTCGCCTGGAAGGACACGAACACCACATCCAACTCGTCGAGCGCGACGGCGACGGCGTACCACTTCGTCGTGGACGGCTCGCGCGCGAGCGATTTGAGCCCCGGCACGTTCCACTTCTCGGTGCCCTACGACGCCGGGACGGAGACGCTGCTGACGGCGAGCTCGGCTGCCAACAGCTCGCGCATCGATAAGTGCTACTCGGTGCAGACGCGAAACCAGAAGAACTCGAGCGCCAGCACGTGCGATGGTGTGTACCTCGTGCGTGATACCGCTACACAGCTTGCGAATAGCGACGACTACAAGCTTGGGAAGCTCAGCTGGCCCGTGTGGATAGCAGTCGTTGGTAGCGTCGCTGTCGCCGTCGCATCCCTCGCGGCTGTGGCTGTCGTGTTTTACCGGCTGAAGCGGGCCGAGCACGAGGCGAACGGCGACGCTAACTGCACGGGTGAACTGCTCGGCGAGCTTGGGGAGCTCCCCGACCGCGTGAGTATCTCCAAACCTCCGCACTCGTCGGGCTCGTCATCTCATGAGACTACTCTTTGCCAGGTCCGTCAGCGCTCACGCGAGTCGGACGAATCCGAAGAACGGATTGCGGGGTCTTAATGGTGCTTCTAATGTATCTCCTCGAGGCGCGATGGTGTTTGACTGCCTCCGATGCGCCGTGATTGTGCGTCGACGTGATCGGTTGCTTGCTATCCTTGAGATCTCATCCAGGCGGCGGAGCAGCCGCGGGGTTGCTCCACGCCTCTTCAATCGTTACGTTGCCTCCGGCGACATGCTGATCGAAGATCCGAAACAAATCCTGGTGCAATGCAACATCCCGCAGAAGCAGCATTTGTCAAAGTCAGCCGAACGGTTCGCAAGCCACGATGGAGCTTCACGGTGGACACAGCTCAGTAACAGCGTACCGATACTAGCGGCATCTCCAGTTGCTCGTTCGAGAACTCGCGCTTCACGCCCTCGGCCAGAAGCGGCGTCAGCACTTGATCCGTCTCCACAATGCAGCGAAGGATTTCGAGGAACTGGAGTTCCCCGGTTGAAATGTCCTGGCCAGTCATCTCTCCCGTGTTCTCAATGCGCCGCAGCGCAGCGCCGAGGGCGTGCAGTGTCTACGAAAGAGCATCACACGATCGCCGCGCAGTCAGAGCCTCGATATCCATGCAATGCGTGCATTCGCTGCGAGCCGCGCACTCGGCATTTCTCGATCAGGGCCGCTTTGCGTACGCGAGCTCGAGCAAGTGCTAACTCTCTTTGCGCCAGGTATGGAGGCGCAGCAGCTGCATCCGAACATAGCACAGTCATCTTTTTGCTGAACATCTTGTCGCTCTCGGCCTGGTGGAGAGCTAGCGCCACGACAAATAGCGAAGCGCCAGGTTACTGCCTGGTCAAGCGACTCGAAAGGAGACGCTCCACGACGGCTATCCGGTCCGTGCCGCCGTGTATACGGTGTCAACTCAGATGAAAGCGCACCTAGCCTCGCGCTGAGCTTGAGCGCCATTTCGCGCTGCGACTGCTCGAAGTTGTTGCCGATCTTCAGAATCGCTTGTCGCTTGCTTTTGACGCGCCGTGCCATTCTGGACGCGCACATTGGCACGGAACGAAGTGTTAAATCTCGCACAAAACGTATTCGGACCCCGAGAAACATGCCAGGGTTCGTACTTGCGCCGCAAGCTCTTGCCCATGGCCGCTTCCATTGAGATCCCTTCCAACTTGTCTTGCGAAGGCAACGAAGGCGCGGCAGCGCTCTTGGACGCCGATGACGAAACCGCCGCATGGCGAACCACGCCAGACTGCATCTTGACGCGGCGACAACCCGATTCGTCCAATGTATAACACACGCCTCGAGGCGGCTCGGCGACGCGATATCTGGCGCGAGCTCGTGCCGCAACTGCCTCCAAAGGCGTCATAGCATTCGCTTTGGTCGCCGCAGGTGCCGCGACAACGCCCCGCATCTTCACCGCAGGTGTATCTGCGCTACTGCTAGTGTCTCCTTCACTGGCGTCGTCGAAAAACTTGAGCGCGGGTACCTCGCGGATCATACGGCGACTGAGAATGCTCACGACGTTGGACGACTGCGCGTCGAGCTCACGCTGAAGCTTCGGCGCAAAGCGGGAGGCAGTCCCAGCGCTTGGACCTTGTGGTCCGGTGCCTCCTTGACCGTGCAGGATACTGATCGCCGCTTGCTCCGACTGCTTCTTGCGCTCTCGCCATCGACGAACGACTGCCGAAAGCAGCAAGTAACTCGAGTTAGAGCAAAGTCCAGAGCATCCCAGCACGCCACAAGAGTCCGCTCACATCTGATGAACGCGGCCATCACGCGCCTCTCCTTCTCCGCTTCGCTCACTGCATCGTGGCCACGAGTGCCAGCGTCCCCACCACCTGTCACTCTCCCATTGGAGTTGTTCCCACCTGCTGCGCGGCCACCAGGTCCGTTGCTGCTGTGTCCACTGATATGACGCGGCGGCACTGTCATCACTGACTGAAACACGCCTCGGGCTGTTTTGTCTCCGTGCAAGACGACTCGGCGCCGCATCCACGGAGACGTCCGCGCGATCGCGTCGAGCTTGGCCGCTAGATTGTGCCGCGTGCGGCCGCCGCTTCCTCCGATCGCCACAGATGGCGGTCGCGGCGAGAGCGCCAGCGTCGCCAGATCCGCCTGCAGCTGCCGCCTCAACGTCGAACCCAGCAGCGCGTCGCCGGGACCAGTCGCCCCTCGCGTCAAATACTTGTGCTTTCCAGCGAAGAGACCCGCGACGGCCGCCAGGTCGTTCATTTCGCTGCCACTCTCCACGACGCTGCCTGCCCAGGGACGCTCCGAGACGCGATCGACGCCAGCCGGCGCTCCCAGTCCCTCGTCGCCATCGTCTACGACCGTCACGCGCGCGCTTGACGCCGGCGACGCGCCACTCCCGTCGCCATCGGCCGCGCCAGTATGTCTTGGTCGAGCTCTCGCTGTGCTGAACCTGTCCAGAACGGCGGGATCAGCCTTCCGCTAAAGCCGCACCATCGCTGCAGTAGCGCACCGCGAGGCCGTGCGGCGCGCCTCTGCTTGTTGGATGTAGGTCTTGATGATGGCTCCAGCCTTCGGATAAGTCCGCGCCGAAGGTGTCGCGTCTGCCCCATCACCAGCCATTATCCGGGAAGAAGCAGCAACAGGGGGGAATGAGCGAGCGAGCCCTGCCGCGACCGGCGAGCCGGGCCAGAAGGGTTGAGCGCGCACACTTTGGGAATTGACTCGCGCTCAGTATCCGGACCGACCGCTTCAACGTGACCTTTTTTTAGAGGCCGCGTGACGCCGCGTCGGTCAGCCCGCAGCCGCCAATCAACGACGAATGACCGACGCATCATCACGGACCTACTACGGTACGTACTGTAGCGCTCGAGCCAACCCATTTGCAAATCCGCCGATAAAATCGAGGTGATGCTCGGTATGTCGAAATTCCGGTCCAAATCCAAATCGAAAGCAAGGCGCAGGCCAACGAACGAACGCGCGTTTCGCCATGGCTGCACAGGCGCCGAGTGCGAAGCGTCGAGGCTCGAGCACACACGTTGCTTGTTCGTGTTGGACGCCGTGCGATGATTGGTATTCATCCTTCGCGAGCCAGACCGGCAATGCTGACTGTTCGCGGATCGATCAAGTCTGCGACGCTATACTCGTTCGTCCGGAAACAGAGCATCCAATTCCGGATGATACCGTATAGCAACGTATAACTGTGTTCAACGCCGTACACAATCGATACCCTATGCAACATCATCACTATCAAGCGCCGTACAGTGTTAATGCACCAGCAACAGCACCCCTCATAAAGACATACTCGTGAATACCGATCGAAACCTGGACTTGATTGAAGCGCTTGGCAGCATGTTGAGCTTGCAAACGATCACCTCCGATTTGCAGGTCGACGTCCTTTGCGCCGAAAAAGATTTGGATGGCAGTGCGCGGCGCTACAGAGGTGACTGCACACGCACACACATACAGCGCGCTCCGGCGTCCGCGCGCGGCATGAGCGGCAAATGCGCGCAGGCTGGCTCGCCACCCAGCGCAGGCTCGCGATCTATCCTCGCGGTTTCGCGGGAAGAGAGCGGTGAACACGGCGACTTTCTCTTACAGTGGAACGTATACTTCTGGCTGAGCTATACGCGTTGCTCTTCGAGCACGGACGGTCCGTTTCTACCTGCACGCCCTAATCGCAAACAATACAAACCGCGAGTGATTTCAGCCGCAAAGGCCACCAAACGAGAGAAAAAGACATCCAAAACGAACCAACAAAACCAGAAGACAGCGCGACCGCACGGAGAACAAGGCGCGCTGCCGCTGCGCTCTTTTCTCTTGCCGCCGCCACCCACTCGCGACGGCGCAAGAGAAGCCGACGTCTCAGGCTCGCACTCCCCCAGCCGCGCGCAGATGGACAAGCGAGCCGGAGCTGCGGCGCTCTCGGCGCGCGGCGCCGCCCCCGTCGCCGCCGCTGCTGCGCCGGGCAGGGGCGGCGCCATTCCCGGGCTTGCGACACTTGGCGCGCAGCAGCGGCAGAGCATGGGCGCCGTTAAGCCCGCATCGGAAGCCGCGCGTTCGCCAGTCGTCGCGGCGACGAAGGCGGCGGCGGCGGCGGCGGACGCGGACGCGCGGACGGGCCGGCGGACGCTGACGCTGAGCAGCAGCGACCACGAGGGCCGGCCGCAGCAGGTCGTGGTGCTGGACGCGAGCATCTCGAGCGACGCCACGGTCAACAGCAGCGAGCGCTCCAGCCTGAGCAGTGACGACGACGACGACGACGACGACGCGCTGAACGACGCGTACGGCGCGCACTCGCTGCTCCTGGACGAGATCGCCGAGTGCGAGGAGGCTCCGCCGCGGAGCGCGCCAGGCAACAGAGGCGATGGCACGAGCGCTGATGGGATCCTTGTCAAGCCTATGACCAAGCGACTTCCCGTCTGTCCTGTTGACGACTTGGCCGTGGAGGAAGAGAAGCGACTGCGGAGGAGTCGACACCAGCAGCAGCAACAGCAGCAGCAGCAGCAACAACAACACAAGAGTGGGAAGGGGAGCGCAGCACCAACCAAGAAGCGGTCGAGCGACGACTCGGACAGTCTCCCGACCCCTCACAGCACATTTACGAGACCATCTCGGACTGAAGGCGCCAGCGGCAGGAGCAACAGCGCTGACGACGTAGCGGCGACGACGGTGGCAAAGTCTCCGCCATTGCCGCTTGGTCCGCCGCCGCCGCAGCCGACGTCGCTCGCACGAAGGAACAGCAGCCCCGGCGAGATACTGATTAGCCACACCGGCAGCCCGACTAGTTTGGCATCGCCGCGCGTCGCGACGGGCGGGCCGAATGGTGGCACGCTCCCGACAGTGACGCCAGTGCTGCGAAAGGACTCGATGGCCATTCGCAGACAGTACTGGACTCAGTTGGGCTTCAGTCTGTCGCGGAGCGATCTGGAGAAGAGCACGGGGCGTACGCGCGTGCGCCGAGAAGGCTTGCGCGTGCGCCTCAACGACGCCAAGGCGGATCGCGGCGACGTCAGCAGCTTCCTTCAGTTCATTCGGAGCTGGTACAGCTCGCGCGACGACCCCGAAGACAATGGCGGCGCGGCCGCTGGCGAGACTGACAGCGCCACGGCTGGTCCAGAGTCCGCCGGTCAGCGAAGGTCCTCGCTCGCACGAACGTCAGGCTCGCGGTCGCGAAGCGCGAGCGTCAAGAGGAACGTGCACTTCCACGAAGAAGCCGAGCTGTTCTACATCCCGCTGCACAGCGACTACTCGAAGCGGCAGCGCGACTGCATGTGGCCGACGCGATCCGAGTTCATTTCGATGGTCGAGCGCAACCTGGACCAGGTGTACGAGGAAATGGAGCGCGAGTACGAGGAACAACTGGCGGCAGAGGAGCGCGAGACGGAGGAGATGCGGCGCGAGGAGCTGCGCCAGCGCGCGGTGGAGAAGGCGGCCGCTAAAGAAGCCGCGCGGCGGGAGCAGCGCGAGGCCGAAGCGCGCGCCAAGCAGGCCGAGCAGGCGTCCAAGGCGGCGGCAATTGCCGCGCTGAGCAGCCCGCCGCTTAATCACGGGAGCCGGTCGCCTCCCGGGGCGACGCCGGGGCAGCTCGTGGTTCCGACGCTCGCGCTCGCGCCGGAGATCAAGGTCGTGCCGCGCGCGCGGTCGTCGCGCGACATCCGCTTCAAGTACCTTCGCCACCTCGGCATCAATCAATAGCTAGAACAGGAGGAAGAGGATAGGGAGATGATTGGATATTATTGTGTGCGTCCGAGTCTCGGATTGGTGGAAACCCAGGTTCCAGCGAATCTTGTTCTTCCGAGAGGGCGAGCCAACCAAATCAAACGCGCATACAAACACCAAGTCGGATGCGATTCCGCCACTTTTGGAGCGTTCGTTGCTGGTGCCAAGGCCGCGGGCAAATGCCCACGGAGCAAGCGCAGGGTCTCCGCGAGTGCTAGAGCGCGCGGTCGACCGTGGAGATGGATGCGAAGGGCTTCTCGGTCGCGCCGTCGAAGAGCGGTACGTCGAAAGCTATTCTCTCTCGCGGTTCCCGTCCTCTGGCTGTGGGTATTGGCCGAGAGAGCGAGCGAGCGAGCGAGCGAGAGCACGCACTCAACAACTATTCGACGTCGTGCTCAGGAATGACAGCTGCACCGATGGGCGCGGTTGCGGCCAAAAAGAGCAAGAAAAAGAGGGCCAAGAAGAAGAAGGCGCTTGCCGCTGGCAGTGATGCCAAGCCCACGGTGTCTGTTTCTGGCGCGAAGGTAGAGGCCGACGCTCGCTCACCGGGGGACGCGTCGGCACGCAGCTTCGAGGACGCGTCGTCGAGCCCACGCAGCTCGCTGTCTGCCGAGGACGCGAGCTCATACCGCGACACTAGCGACTACGAAGAGGACGCAGAGGACGACTTCTCATCGGAGAGCGAGGAGGAGGAGGCCAACAGCTACAAGTCGGGAGGCTACCACCCCGTCAAGGTACACTCACTGCTCACTTACTCGCTGGCAGGTACCAAGGAGGCTCCTAATACCGTGCTACATAGGCGGGAGAAGTGTATAACGAGCGCTTCGAGGTGCTCGAGAAGCTTGGATGGGGTCATTTCTCGACTGTGTGGAAGTGTCTCGACCGAGCCACGGGCGATATCGTCGCCATGAAGGTGCAGAAGAGCGCGCGTCACTATACAGAGGCAGCGCGCGATGAGATCGAGCTGTTAGAGTGCGCCGTTGCGGCAGCCAAGAAGGACAGCGCAGAAAGATCAATGAAGGGCGGAGGTCGAGCCAACCAGCACGACGACACGAGCCACGTGGTGCAGCTCGTGGACTCGTTCGAGCACAGTGGCCCGAACGGCAAACACGTGTGCATGGTGTTCGAAATGCTCGGCGACAACCTGCTCACTCTCATCAAGTACTACAACTACCGGGGCGTTCCCGTGCAACTCGTGCAGCGACTTACCAAGGATATTCTGTCCGGCCTCGCGTTCTTGCATACCAAGTGCCAGATCATCCACACGGATCTCAAGCCCGAGAACGTTCTGCTGTCGCACCGAATCCCGCAGCTTCCCAAGCTGCGCAAATCCGAGTGGGTGGAGTTCAACCGAAAGCGCCGCGCTGCCAAAAACAAGCAAGTTGCCACGGGCAAGGTGCTGAGGCAGACAGCCACAATCTCCGACCAATCTGGACCGAAGCCTGAGCTGTCAAAGGAGGAGAAGAAAAAGCTGAAGAACAAGCTCAAGAAGAAGCGACAAAAAATGAAAAAGCAGCAACAGCAGCAAGGAGACACCCCACTGGCGGAAGACGACGGTGAGGCCGGTGAAGAAGAGAAGGCCATCGCAGCCATCGAGAAATTGGACATTTCGGGGAAGCAGGATGCAGTTCTTGTCGCGAATTTCCGGCTTAGCGGCGGATGCGAGGACGAGGACGCTGTCTGTCAAGCCCGTGACGAAGACAAAAAGGATTGGGTACATTTACCGCCCGAGTTCGCCGCGCGGATTATGCTGTTGCTTCCCGACGGCTGCGCCATTGGTTCTAAGAAACGGGAGATCGAGTTTACGCTTTCCTCGGCGCCCAAGACCCCTGGATCACCAAAGGTCATCACCTCCTGTGCTCTTCGGTACGTCCATGTGGGATTGGTCATGTGAATACTCACGTTCTGACTCGACCGATCGTGTTTTGGATGCGGACTGTATTCAGGTATTTGGATCAGATCGATGGAGACCTTGCTGAATCTCTGAAGGCAAAGTTGCGGTCTGCCATCCTCGAGATTTCGTCTGCAGTGCCAACCGACGGATTCACCGAGAAGACTGTAGCAAGCCTTCGACTTTGGTGTCTGGAGTTTGACGCGCGGCACACGTTGCTTGTTCTCGGTACGCTCATCTCCACTTCCATCGGTTTCCTTGTGTGCGTGGATCGCACTCACTAACAACGCAATGCTACCCCTGTCGGCGATAATCAAAGGCTACTTGGAGAAGCGCTTGGAAGGTGTGCGCTTCCTGAACTTCGCTAGTGACAGCGAAGTGGCAGTTCCTGGCTTCTTTCTGCCGACCAAATACGCCAAGAGCTGCCGAGATGGCGATCAAACCGGTGCGGATGGAGCAAACAATATTACGAGCAGTAGCGAAAATGCCGTGGCAGTCATCCAAGGTGTCAGTTTGCAGGAGCTGGGCTGGCACAGTGTCTCCAAATCGGTTGAGCTCAAGCCGTTGAAGCAGCGGCTGGCGCGGTGGGAACAGGAGCTCGCGCTGATCGCTGCGGCCCAGCCGTTCGATATTATGAAGCTCAACGCCAAGGTGTGCGACCTCGGGAACGCATGCTGGACGCACAAACATTTCACAGACGACATCCAGACCCGCCAGTACCGGTGCCCCGAAGTGATCGTGGGCAAGAAGTACGACACATCGGCCGATATATGGTCCATGGCGTGCTTCGTGTTCGAACTGGTGACTGGCGACCTGCTGTTTGACCCCAAGAGTGGACGCAACTTCAACCGCGACGACGACCATCTCGCGCAGATGATGGAGCTCCTCGGTCGCATGCCGAAGGCGTTCACGGGCTCCCAGCGCGGCGCCAAGGAGTTCTTCACGCGCAAGGGCGACCTCAAGCACATCAAGAGCCTCAAGTTCTGGAGCCTGCGTGACGTGCTGGTCGAGAAGTACCGCTTCACGCCGCACGACGCCGAGTTGCTCGCGTCCTTCATGCTGCCCATGCTACGCTACGAACCGGCAAAGCGCGCTACCGCAGAGGAGTGCCTCGCGCACTCATGGGTCTCGGAGATCGCCCGCGGCAATGGCAGCGAGGTGTGAAGACGAGGAGGAGGAGAGCGAGAAACAGGCAAGCAACGCGATTTTCGATAGAGGAGCGCCGTCGCTGCGAGTGGCGGCGGTCGCGAGTTGGGCTAGCGAGGTACGTTAGCGACACGTTCAGGTAGAGGCCCAGATGTGGCGGAGGGCATGTCCAATCCAACGCATGACAGATACACCCAGACTCAACCAAACCCCGTCCTGGGCTATTTCGGGCGACCGCATTTCTCCACCCCTGAAATAGCTCGGTACGCTTTGACGACTGCCTTGGTTTGCTCCCCAGCAGCTTTAGCATCCAGCAATGACCTCCATAACCCAGTAGGCTCTCGCGCGCTCGGTCGCAGACTATTGGTTGACACGAAGCGAGGCGAGGCATGTCGAGCGCGAGCGAGCTATCGGCTGAGGAGGTCGGCGCGCTTCGTGGTGCGTTCGTATCCAGCCGCAGTGGTACGTTCAGGATGAGCTGGAGTCTTACACCGCCATCTTGGCTTGTGTGGTCGTCGCAGCCGTGTTCTCCATCTTTGACGACCACGGCGACGGCGTCATTTCGACCGAGCACATCCCGGCTATCCTCGAGAAGCTTGGTCGCAGCACCACTGAAGGTGAGGGACGAATGTTGTCCACGGTCACGTCCCATGCCATCGAACGCTCATCCGGTTGCGCGTCACAGATCTGTTGGACGAGCTGGACGAAGCTGCTGGTGACTCGGACACCATCTCGTTCCCCGACTTCGTGGCGCTGGTGCAGCGTCAACAGCAGCGCCAGATTGACGGCGATGGACAGCAACCCGGCGCGTCGCCGCAGCAGGCACCGCAGTTCCAGGAGGGTCCGGACCCCAAGGTGCTCGAGTTCATCTCGATCCTGGAAGAGTACCGCCTCAAGTGCGAGGAGGACGGGAACTACCTGGAGGCGCAGCGCGCAGATGTGCAGCTAACGGCGCTGCGCAAGCAGGAGTTCCGCCGCCAGAGCAAGTCGCTGCGCGCGCGGCAGGTGGCTGAGCGGCAGGACGTGCAGGTGGCGCATAGCATGCAGTTCGCCGACTTCAATGCGGCGTGGGACCAGTACATGGACGAATACGACCGCATGGCGCAGGCGTACGTGGCGCAGATGACGACCAAGCACGCGGGCGACCTGCGCGCATTCCAGGAGAAGATACAGCAGGAGATTCTGGACAAACCGCCCAAATTCTCGAAGGAGCTCATCGAGTGGCGCCGCCGACAGCACCGGCTCGCGCAGCAGAAGAGCTACGGTGAGGCGCAGAAGATCAAGAACGTGGCAGACGAGATCGAAGCGGACGAACGTGCGCGCATGGGGGATGAGATGCGACTCGTGTTCGCGCGCAAAGAGGCCAAGCTGCGCCAGCAGCAGGCGGCCGAGCTCCAGGCACTGCTCAAGCGCATCGACGGCCGGCGCAAAGAGCACCTTAAGCAGCGCAACCTCGACTCGAAGCGTCTGCTGCAGCGCAACCGCAATGTGCAGGCCGTGCTCGAGTCCAAACAGGCGGTCGAGGCGACGCGCCGGATTCAGGACATCAAAATGAGCCTCATGCCCAAGGAGCGCGCCATGCCGAGGGGTCCATACAGTGTGATCCCACCCGAGGCGCGCGTGGTACCCCGCAAGCCCGCGACGTCGCGGGTGACCGACGCCGACGCCGGAGGTGGCGGAAGACAGAACCAGCGGCAGCGCGTCGCGGCCAGCAGCGGTGAGGATGAGGACGCTTGGGATGACTAGACCATCGGCGACTGGCTAGAAGACTGCCTAGAACGGTCTACTCCTGGTCACGGACCAACTACTGCTGGCCATGAACGAGAACCCTCAGATTATCCGTGACTCGCCGCTGCAGTGGCGCACGTGAGCCTGTGCGACTCTAGCGAATACGTTCATGAACTTGGAGCAAATGCGATTGTGCTGGCCACAGGCTATCTGCTGAAACAGTAGTCGGCGGGCGACTTGATCGTTTGATGACCATAGCGTCTCTGTACAGCTAGCAGCCCTGCAGGCCTCCATCCACGAGCATGTCCGCGAATATGACCACGCAGCGCCGAGTCGAGATATAGAGCAGGAGAGTTTGCGGTCGGTGTGAATGAGTAGGCGTGGGCAATCGCTGGAAACTCTCTCGGTGTTCAAGCTCAATGGATGCATTCGTGCGATACCCGCGTGGTCCATCTTCCTCGACACTGGCACCCTCGAGCTCGCAACCAAACACACAGACGACGAGACGGCACAATGGGGCGCGACGCTGCATCCGCGACCAGCAGCAGGCTGAGCAGAACGGAGCGACCAACTCGCTCCTCCTTGTCCTCGGATCGCCGTGTATCTTTGCATCGACACTTTGCGATCACTCATCCTGGCGCACCTCTTTGAAGCAGAGACGAGGCAGAAATGGTCGGTCCAAGGCAGGTAGGCGGCGTAAACGTCCCACAGCACAATCCAACGGTGCCGTTCAAACCTACGTAAGCGGCGCAATCACAAAAAGCGTCGATCGGATTTAGTGACGCTTGCTTTCAGCAAGTTGCGCTCGGAGATTCGACCTTGCGTCTTTTGGTTCCTCAGCGTAGCGAGAGCAACATACGAGGAGCTCGGACATACCTATGACTGTGTAGCGACTGCTGCGCGCTAGTGCACCCGCCAGCTCCACCATCAACTACAACAGACGGTGGGCGTGCCGATTGAACCCTTGGGCCTGAAGGCGATAGTCAAGAGCCACAATCCCGTTGCAATGCAGCTCAAAATCAATTCATTACTAAGACAGTCGATCGGTCTCGCTCGCTGATGTTCGGCTTCCAAGTGACCTTGTCGAGAGTTGGCGGCGATCAGCAATGGCTATGCATTCGGCTGTCATTGGACACGCTGGGACGAGTCGGCGTGCGCGTCTACCGAGCCGCGGACTTGACGGATGCAGGGTTTTCGATGTCCTGCGTCGGACCAAAGTACTCGTAGTGGCGTTGCGCCGCCGGCACCTCCCACTCGTTCTCCAACGCGCGGTTGACGGCCGTCATGAACCCCGCGGGGCCGCAGAAGAAGAACTCGGCGTCGCGCGACGGCAGCCACGGCTCGAGCCGGTCGAGCGCGAAGCCGCGCGCGTCTGTGACCACTGACGAGTTCGACTCCGTCGCACTCTCCTCTCCGTCCCTATGGCTCGCGACGACCACGCGGTAGGTGAAGTTGGCGTGCTCGTGCTCGAGCTGCGAGAGTCGAGCGTGGAAGGCAAGCACCTCGTGACTGCGCACGTACTGCACGAGCACAATCGGCTGACTGCGGTCGGCGCGCGCGCTCGAATCGAGTAGAGACTCGACCATGCTCAGCAGCGGTGTGACGCCAACGCCTCCGCTCAGCAACACGAGCGGCTTGTCAAGCTTCTCTGGGAGGTAGAAATGTCCGCAGGGCGGTCCGACCTGGAGTACCGAGCCTTCCTGGACCACGTCGTGCAGGTAGGACGAGACGACGCCTGCGGGCTTGCCCGTCGACGCGTCCGGTGCCTCGCGCTTGACCGCGATGCGGTAGTAGTCGAGGCCTGGTGCCGACGACGCACTGTAGTTGCGCACGACCGAGTGTCCCTCGTGCAGGTTGTCGAACTTGAGCGAGAGGAACTGACCGGGCTCGAAGCCGAGGAGCGGCTGGCCGTCCGTCGGCACGAGGTGGAACGACGTGATCTCGGCGCTCTCGACCACCTTCTTGGAGACCTTCAGGTCGCGGTAGCCCCACCAGCCGCCAGCCGCCGCGGCGTACTCGGCGCGCTGCTTGTTCTCCAGATCGATGAGCAGGTCCGAGAGGAACCAGTAGCCATCCGCCCACGCCGCCATGATCTCGTCCGTCGCGGCGTCACCCAGCACTGTCTTGATAGCGCGCAGCAGGCAGCCGCCGACGATCGGGTAGTGCTCCGGCAACACGTTGAGACTCACGTGCTTGTGCACCATGCGCGGCACAGCGTCGCCGAGGTTGCCGAGCTTGTCGCAATTGGCCGCGAAGCCGATGACGGCGTTGGCGAGCGTCGTGGCCTGCGCCGACACGGCGGCACCCCCACCCTCCTCCTCGCTGCGCACGCGGTGGTGGGACATATTGAAGAGGCTCTGCACCTCCGGGTGCTCGCTGAACATGGTGCGGTACATGGTGCTCGTGATGGCGGTGCCGTGCGCCTTGACGGCCGGCGCGGTGGCCAGCAGGATCTTGATGGTCGCGTCCGAGAGCTCGCGCGGCCACTTGCGCGCCGGGTCGGTCGAGACGGGCGGCAGCGGCTTCGCCTGGGAGAGCTTGGCAGCTGCGAGACCCGAGAACGGACACGACCCTGCCTCCAGCGGCTTGCTCGACGAGGAGAACGCGGCAGTCGTCGTCTGGAACGCGGGCAGTCGAGCCGACGCAATCGGCGCCGCGGCGCGTCCAACTTGAGCCAGCGTCTTCGGGATGGCGGCGGCGGCGGCGGCGGCGGCCTTGCGTCGGAGGATGGAGGCCGAGAGCATGGCGCTTGGCGGCTTGGAGAGACGCGTGGAGGAGGAGGAGAAGGCCGAGCTCGAGGCGGAGGATTGGATTGTGAGCGGATGGAGCCGCCAGCCTCGATCTTCGCCCTCCACACACACATACATACAGCTTGGCGCTGACCGTAGCGCCTCCTGGAATAGTTCGACCAGACCTCCTTCCCACCGGACTGGAAGTTGCAGCAGCTTTGCATTCGCTCGCGTCTTTGTGGCCGCTCGACAGGTCACTCATCTGCGAAGCGGCCGGTCGGGAGCTGCATGCGACGTGCGCCGTGCCAAACGGCACGATCCGGAGCATGGACCGGTGAGTCACCACAATTGCCACTCCCTCATTCGAGTGACGCATACTTGTAGCATGCTTTTCGACTGAATGACTCTACTGCCGGCTAGTGTCCGGTGGCCTGTGTGCTCTTGCCACGACGCGTTTCTTCGCGCACAAGGCCCAGGGTCACTCATCGCACCCGCCATTCGCACAGCTGTGCACTCGGCAAGAGCGCACAGCAAGCACGTGTTCGCAGGCAGCGCGCTGCGCTCTCCGAAGGTGTTTGTGTTCTTGCTACTCAGCGCGTGCCCATCCATCCGTCCATCCACACAACGCCCCGAAACTGAAATATGGACGGAAAAGTAACCCAATGGGAACTATACAGTATAGTATTGCATAAGTACGATTCGGAGCGTAAAATACCGAATATTGAGTAAAATATCATAACATACGATAGACCCGAGTGATTGCTCAGAGCGAATGCTTGTCGCTCGTTTCCGTTCTACCGCGCATACGAGTACGAAGAGCAACCCTGAATCAACTTGACTTGATGCACCTTACGTGGCATCTCCTTGTGGACAAGCGACTGCAGACCAAGTATGTCAGTACCGAGAACAAGGATGCGGACATCTTCGTGACGGCGCTCCAAGTCGATAAGTTCGAGTGCTCCGAGAACGGCTCAATGTGCTCCCATAGCCAACTATCAAGAAACTAGGACGCACTGGAGGTGTAGCGTTCTGTATAACGCTCTGTGTGTTCAGTCTGTAGAATAACTCATGTATTGGTGAGCATATCGCCAAGTGCCAATAAGCTCGCCACCACGCAGCCAGTTGCGCAAATCTACAGTCCTTTCGTACGTGCATTGGAGGGAGTTGACATCCAGGATGGGATTGCGGCGCGCCACTTCCAATTCAGACATTCGACTAGCAATCTTCACTAGACCCGCTTTGTTACTGGCAACTGCGCATCTACCTGTATTTCCTCGCACTAAACTAGCGCGATGATGGCGAGTCGAGCCGCCTCGGACATCAGTACTGCTAACATATCACATTTATACCTCAGATTGTGCCGTATGCTGCTCCGCCATGTCGCTTCCGCTGGCTCATCTTCGTTCTTGGCTCGCATCGACATCGCTGTAACATGACTCTGCTGGAGAGTGGAGAAGTGGGGAGCCGCGGAGCGTCGCGCACGGATGTGGAGAGCCGAGGCTACAGAGGGAGAACAAGCGTGGTGAAATCAAATTGCAGCATGGGACTGCGAGGCGCGGACGAGGGATAAAGCAGTGATGTAGGCGGTTGGCAGAAACGCGTGCCGGTCGTATGGATCATGTCGATCCTGGAGTAGTTGACAGCAAGCAGATACGGCAGGTGCTATGGTGGCTGAGGCGGACAGAAAAGCGAAGCAAGAGATTGAGTGGAGATCAGTGTAGTGGTGAGGAGAGTTCAAAGTCTCTCTCACTCGCTCCTCTCCGCCGTTCTACGAGCTCATCAGCTCAGCCGCTACATGAATGAATGAATGTGTGCGCGTCTCTCGGTCACTTGATCGATTTCGTCGCTCGATATCGAGTCCAAATCGATCGCATGCAACCTGTGAAGCCAGCACATCAGTGCGCGCACGCTTTCTCGCCCGTCTCAATCAGCTGACACCTCCCAACTTTCTTAACCCATCAAAATTCGAGTTGTGGTGTCCGAAATACAACTGATACCAATGCGCGAGAGATTTTGATGGCGAATCAAAGTGGTTGTATCTTCTCATTTCCACTATCTATCGTATCCCCATCATATTAAAGAAGCCGTATGGATTTCAAGGAGTTTATATTAATGCAAGGGCCGATGGGTGGATCATTTAGCTCGTGGGCCAATGGTGCTGTCCCGTTTAGCAAGATTTGTGCAATGAATATGATGTTTTGTTTTGACCAACTTGGAAGAGCTGAACCGAGCCGAACCGATAGACCCAAGGCGGCCCAAGCCGATTCACACTCAAACCAGTATGTCTGGTCGACGGAAACGGCGCTCGCTCGTTTACTGAAGAACGACAAGAGCGCGTGCTCTGTGTCTTTGCCGAATCGCGACACAGATAGCGGTGACCACCGACCAGTTCGTATAGATATAAAGCATTCGCTCGCAAAACTACTGCTTGTCTCAGTTATTTAGTCCGCGATAACATGGCGGTCAACAAGCGCAAGCGGCGTTTCTGCGTCTTGAGCAAAGAAGCAGCAACGTTGATCAGTGATGGCAGGAGGTTCTTCGAGAAGTAGCTCGAGCAAAACCAGCGCATCCTTCTGACGCGTCCAGCTGCGTGAATGGCGACGATATTCGACGTTAGCGAGTGAAGTGTCGGTCCGATCCACGCGAGAATTGACAATAGCGATACGTTCGCCGACAATACACGTGAACAAGAGACGATGGTGCCGGACTACTTCATGCCCGTGATCCGTCTTACTGTTTCCCAGATGTATGCGAAGAAGAAACATGTCACCCTGAGCATCCTTTTGACCGAGCTGCAGGCCGAGCGAGTGACTCGCACGAGCGGCTGGAAGTGGTCGCGAGCGACGCTACATCGCTTTATGGTTGTGCTGCATTTCTACCGTCGCCTCGCCAGATATGTCAAGCTGCGCTACGACCTCTCCTCAGCAAGCCGCGCTCACATACTGATTCGGGAAGCGTTCCAAGAGCGGGGATCTCAACACACCGTCGCCATGAACATACGGGAGTGGCTGACGCTGTATCCGTCGGAGAAGAACACTGAACGGCACCTGGCGCTCTTTGTCGTCAAGCTACACGAGATGCTGGTGTACATGGAGTCTCGACTAGACGAAAGCGAAGTCAAGCCGAACGATGGAAGCAAGGACGACGCCGATCCCAAGCTCAAGAACAACCGCGTGTTCTCCATCCTGCCAGTGTCGACGTCATTTTTTCCTGCACTTATCGCGATCGACTCCTCTATCCCCCATCAGATGTGGACAAGAATCCGTCAGCGCTGCGACAAGAAGACGCGGGATGAGCAGGATCCCTACAAGAAGTTCTTGCAGCAACCGAAGCGTGGGACGATCATGCGAGTGTCCTCGAACAAGGAGTTCCAGCTCTTTCGCGATGCTGTCTGGAGAGAGCACCTCGGCATCGCCAAGTTCGAGACTGGCGGATGGAAGTTCGCCGACTACATCACGACCAACGGATACGAAGTCTCGGGCGTGCGGAAGAGAGATGTCATCGATGGTGAAAACCCGTATTTGTCGACGAAGGCGTTTGTTCCGAAGATCACGCGTGACTTCTCAGCATCCAAGATCATCGGGATCGAC
>JAADYC010000401.1:0-21792 GCA_023338135.1 Phytopythium kandeliae | reverse complement strand
GTCCAACCGCAGCGCAAGTGATGTACGAGTTGAGCAAGGCGCTCAAGAGTCTCGATGATTAGACTACCAACGCAGAGGTGAGAGGAAGGAGAACTGTGCTCGTGTATAAATGAAGTCGTGGCGAGGTTGTTTGCTCGTCGTCGTTGTTGACTCTCACTTCAAATGAATCATCGAGGTTCATATTCGCTTCTCTCGCACAGTGAATATACCTGTAAGCGGCGCGAGAGCAGCAGAAGTTATGATGAACGAAGTCGAGACGAGCGAGACGCCGGTGCTACTGCCGGACGAGGACGCAGGCTTCGATGCATTGTTGCTGGACGTCGTGGATGATGATGCAGTGACGTCTGGAGTTGACATGCATGTAGACTCGTGGTCGCCTACGGTGTTGGCGCCTCTCGAGGATGCATCGCTGACGTCGGGATTGAGCTCAGCGAGGGACGAAGACATTGAGCCGAGGGTTTCCACCTTGTCACCCACCGAGTCGTCCGAGTCGATGCTGAATGATCCAAAATCGTCGAGCGACGCGTCTGCGTTGAACAACGCGTCCTCGTTGTCATCAAAGGCGTCGTCGAGTTCTTCGGAACTGGATTCCGTCGCGAACTCGCCCCCTGAACCCGACGAGCCGCGGAACCCCTCATCGTATGAGGCGTTGTGGAGCATATCCTCGTCGGAGTAGTCGGACATTTCGCTGTTGGTGCTTGCCGTGGTTCACGATGATATCGAACAGCAGGTGGCGATTGATCCAATCGGGTTGAATTCGATGGAGATATCCCCGACCGTCCAGCCACGGAGATCGAGTGGTTCAATCGCTTGAATCGTCGACTGGCACGCCGCGCTGGAGCATTCGAGCGCCATCACAACGTCCGACACGCCGAAAATGACAACAACCACAGCTTGAGTCGGACGAGCACTGGATGGCGTCGTTATTCGCCGGAACGAATGATAGAGGAGTGGAGTCACAGGCGTCCGCGTGCACGGCGTTTGCGAGCGCATGAGCAATGGCGACTTGGATCGTGGCGGTGGTTGGAGCTTCATACTGCACGGATAGAGGCGGAGTCAGGAGAATACGCCGTCGCGTGGAACGGAGGTGTCCGTTGATTGTGGAGTGAGGCGACATTTCCGAAACGAACGAAGAGCGGCCGTTGATGGTCGACTCTCCACAAACGGCGACCTTCGCCTCAGCGATCAAATTCTCCACGTAGTCTAACAACCGCGTGGCCATACGCTGCCGCCGTTGTGGACTGCGTCCATCCAGTGAAGTCGTTGCGCCGCTCCGATAAATCCATGGCTCGATGGCTCTCCAAAGCTCATACCCGCAAGAGCGACGACATGTCAATGCTCCTGAGCCGGTACGACCGATGAAATCAAGGTAAGTTGCCAGATCTGCGACAGCACTTCAAAACATTATTGATGCAGTAAACTGGTATATCAACATACACTCAGTGACTAACAAGGCTCACTTGCATTCTGCAATAACATATCGTATCAAGGCATTTGATGAAGAGTTTGGAGCGCTGCTGGCACGACGACGCGAACAGCACAATCGAGCCGGTGCAGGGCACAAGCACGTCCAGCAAAGCACCAGGACGCCGGATGTGCGACGCCGAAGCAGATTGTGACGCTGCAGTCCCAGTACTGCGCTAATGAGTCGAGCGCGCATTTGACGCCACCGCGTGCGCACGCCTTGTTGCTCTCACGGCCTCGCCGAGTCGAGGTGCGTGTCGATGGCCGTGGTCACCTCGTCGAGCAAAGCGCTGCTGTCATCACGTCCTGCCCAAAATGTATCACGCGATGCCACGTCGAAGATTGGTGGTCGGATTGGTAACGTGGGATCCGACCCGCCACGGCCATCCAAAGCATTCCTTTGTGTTTCAGTATCTGGAGTGCGCACCCCATCTCGGACTACAGCCCAAGATTCACATCCTGTTCTCGCCGCCTGCAAGAGCAAGCGACCAACGCTAGCGACGACGCCGAAGTAATGCCCCACTGAAGAGCTGCAAGCCCACTCCAGCGCACAAACGGGAGCGACGAGGGCGTCTTTGCGCCGCTCGAACACAGTGACGTGCAGCTGTCGACGCGACAACCCGTCAGTGCGTCAAAGCCCGTGGCGAAGGAGGCGAACGAACGATGTTGAGTCTGCTGCAGAGGTTGATTCCGCCCCGCAGGAAGCGCGGCGGTCTGCCCTCGCCTCACTCCCGAATTTGCAGGCCTCCTGCAAATACTTTCCACTACTCTCCAGCAGTACCTCTACCTCCGGTATCTCTCGCACCAACGTCGCCATGCTTGGGCTTAGCAGAGGAGGCCATTCGCTCGCGTTCTCGGCCGTCGTGATGCTGGCAGCTCTGTCGATGTCCTCCGCGAGTAACGAGACAGCAGTCATTGACACATCTGCGCCGAGCGCGGCTCACGTCAACGGCACGGCACGTGAGCTTAGCAGCAGCTGCTCGTGCAAGAGCGCCAAGCGTCCCTGCATCTTCTTCCACGGCCTTGGAGAGAGCGACGACTCGGGCTTGGCGGCTTCGAGCAGCTACTGGGGAGACTTCTCCATGCCGTGCTGCTCGTCCATCACGTACGCCAACATCAACACCAAGAACAATGCGTGGACGGACGCGACGGTGCAGCAGCGCGTGTGCAACTACGCGCGAGCCGTCAGCTCGACGTCGACGCGCACGCGAGAGCGGCGGCTGGACGCCTGCGCCTCGGGGGAGATCTCCATCAGCGTGGAGGGGGCGTCGGGCACCTTCTGCGTCTCTTCGGCCTCCCAAGTGTGCGCCGGCGTCGTGGGCACCTGTCCCGGCGTCCAGACCGGACTGCCGTACGGCTCGCAGTGTGGCATCGTGGTGGGCGGGGCGTACGGATGCATCGCTAACACGGCGTCAACGACGACTGCGCCGGCAACGACAACGCCAGCTCCAACGACGAAGACGCCGACGCCGACCACCGCTACGCCAACGCCGACTACGAAGACGCCGACCCCGACTACTGCTACGCCGACGCCGACGACAAAGACCCCGACGCCAACGACAGCCACCCCAAGTGTGCCGACCATCAAGGACACCATCATTGTCGGCCATTCGATGGGCAACTTGATGCTGGCCGGAGCTATCGCGAACGGATATTGCGCCATGGACTCGTCGACTTCGTGGCTGTCGATCAGCGCGCCGATGAAAGGCAGCATGTCATCCGACTACTTGCAGTCGTCGTGCTCCTCCGGAGGGATCGTCTCGGCCGTCGCGGATCTCATCTCTAGTTGCCCGGCGACGACTTCGGCAAAGTCGCTCGCGTACCAGGGCGGGTCCTACGCGTCCGCCTCACTGAATGCAGCCTACACGGCGGCTCAAGCCGTGTTCCAGAAGCACGTGACCGGCGTGATGTGCAGCGACAGTTACGAGGGCCTTATCTCGACGGACCAGCTCGTGTTCCAGCTCGCAGGGTCCATCATCCCGCACAAGTCGGACGAAAACGACGGCATGGTCGAGTTCCAGAGCTGCGCTGGCGGCCTCCAGTCGTCCTGGTTCGGTGGCTCGTACTTGGACCAATACTACGTGACCTCGCTCAACCACCGCGACACGGCCATGCGGCACGGCGACGCAAGCTGGGACGAGTCCAAGATGCCCACCAAGTGGCTCTCGTGCGTGCTCTAGGCCGTCAGGAGACCTCGGTCGATTGAAGACCGTAGCGTACGGACGGATAACTCCCACACAAATGAGAACTCATTCACGGATCATCATCGTTCGCAGCGCTCTCTTCGGCGCTTCTACCGCTTCGCATCGAGCGCCTGTTGTTGCCGTCCTACCGCAACGACCGCGAAATGAGTTGGAGCTCGTACAGCGCCTGCGCCGCCGTCGGTCGCTCTCGAGGATCGAGGCTCACACACGCCGTGACCAAGTGCCGGAGCGCCGGAAGCAGGTGATCCGACAGCTGGACGCGGAGCTGCCCGGCCGAGACTTTCTGCAACACGGCCATGTCCATCATCGGTCCTCCACTGTGGCTGTCCTTGGCGTGCGAGTACGGCAGCTCGTGCGTGTCGAGCTCGGACAAGACGACACCGAGCGAGAACACATCGGCTTTCTCGTCGTACCTCATGCCCTTCATGACCTCGGGGGCCATCCACAGGAAGGAGCCGACGCCAGCCGTCATGGTGCGGTCGGATCGCTCGCGAGAGACGCCAAAGTCGGTTAACTTGGCTTGCAAAGTGTTGGTGAGCAAGATGTTGCGCGACTTGAGGTCTCGATGCAGCACCATCGGGCTGAGCGAGTGCAGATACGTGAGGCCGTGCGTGACGTGGAGCGCAATTGCGACCTTCTGCGCATCGAAGCCCACTGGGTGGCGATCCTCGTGATAGTTGATCAGCAACGAGCGCAAATCCCCACCAGCCATGAACTCTGTCAAACACATGAGATCCGCGAGTGCGTCCCACGCCACGCCGACAAACGTCACGATGTGCGGGTGCTCCATCGAGGCGAGCAGGCGGATCTCGGCCAGGAAGTTCGTGATGTGCTTCATGTTCTTCTTGGTGTCGGCCATGAGCTTCTTGACCGCGACTTCCTGGCCGCGGAACTCGCCGCGGTACACTTCACCGTACGCTCCTTTGCCGAGCAGCTCGCCGATCGTGACGCGGTCAAACGGCACGCGCGCAGCGACGATCACCGGATCATCCCAGTCGCTTTCAGCCCGCCGCGTGCGGTTCACCCCGGAACCCGTCGACGATCGTGTGGTGGCCGTTGCTTCCTTGTAAGGTGTGCTCTTGTTGTGACCGTGGTGTTGGTTGCCTTGATCCATTGGAACTGGCGACAGGATGAAGTCATCGTCGTCTTGCTCCGACTCGCGATCGCGCATGATCTGGCGGCGGCGGAAGACGAAGAAGCCGATGAGGAGAGCCACGAAGACGAGGCCGCCGACCACGACGGCGACTAGAGCGCCGGAGGAAAATCCCGTCGAGCTCGAAGCCGTCTGGTCGTCGTTCGACAGCGCATCAGTGGAGCTGCCAGTGGAGCTGCCGCTCGAGCTCAAGACGGCATCGCTAGTCACGGTCGATGTCTCGTTGAATGTCTGCACTTCGTCGCCCATCATGGACACGACCACGTAGGTGTACGTGATTGACCCATCCGGGTTCGTTGTCTTGGTCACTTCGACCCGAACGAGTTCAGCGCCGTTGAGTTCGCTCTCGCTGATGCTTGGCGGTAGAGTGGACGAGTTGTAGTGCACAACACTGGCCTCGGTTGTCGTCTCGGGTGCAGACGTTGTTGACGTCGGGGTCGACGTAGTCGCCGGAGCGGACGTTGCGGTCGCCGGAGCGCTCGTCGTACTCGTCGGCGGAGTAACAGTCGTACTTGTCGGCGGGGTACTGGTTGTACTCGTCGGCGGAGTGCTAGTAGTACTAGGTGGAGTACTCGTTGTCGTCGTCGGCGGAGTACTTGTTGTACTTGGCGGAGTTCGAGTCGTACTAGTCGACGGAGTAGGAGTTGGCGTTGGCGTTGGCGTTGTCGTTGGCGTTGTCGTTGGCGTTGTCGTCGTGGAACCGCTGTTGGATTCGCTACCACCAGTGGACGAGCTGCTGCCCGTGTCGGTGGTTGAGCCACTCCCGGGGGTGCTCGATCCCCCACTCGAGGAGCTGGCGCCTGACGTCGAACCAGAGGAAGGGTGAGAGCTTGAACTAGACGAGGGCTCGCTGCTCGAGCCAGACGACGGGATCGGTTCCGTGGCTGTCGACCCCGACGCGGAGTCCGTGCCAGACGTCGTACCAGAGGTCGACGCGTTCTCCGCAGCGCCTTCGCATCGCCACCACAGACGCACCAGCGTGAGCGAAAGCCGATGGCCCGCGGCGCTTCGACCCTCGCGCGTTCTCACGCACCTTCCAGTCGTCGGACGCTGCCCACCGCCGCAACTCGCCCCCCAGTCACGCTCAAATACGCCACGACGGCCACGACGACCAGGAGGAGAAGCGGGGCGGCTGTCCGTCGCTTCATGCTCGCAGCTCCGCTCTCGTCGAGGGGAAGGGAGGGGAATCGGTACTGAGGCTGCGACGGAAGAACGGCAGGAGCGCTCGCACCCAGTGTACCAGACTAGCAGAAACGACCGGCCGACCGGCCGACTGACCGACCGCGCAGCGCTCTCTCTCTCTCTCTCTCTCTCTCTATGCGCCTCTTGCCTTCGCGTCAAGACAGATTGTGAGAAAAATTGCGTGCCACGCCAGCCGAAACCGAGTTTCCATGCGCTCGCACCGCCGACAATAGGATGTGTTCAGATGGACCCGGTGCTCTCGGCTTTACGAACGAGCGCGGCCACGGCTTGGGTTGAGTTGATACCGTGATCTTCTCGCGCCGTCCAAGTCAAACGGGCGAATTCCAAGCGCAGCAGCAGCAGCAGCAAAAGCAGCACCGAAGGCAGCGAAGGCGCTCGCTGGTGCCTCGCGCATCGGTACTGTAGCCCGCAGCCTGTTGGCGCGCGTAATAGAGCGCAGACCAGCGGCGCGGCTCTCCCATTACCGCCCAGCGCGAACAGAGCGCAGTCGCCCACGCACGTCGATGCAGAAAGCCTCGTTGCGGCCAGTGATCTTTTGGTCGCAGCGCTATCTCAGTGGATTTTCTCTCGAGTATCGACTATTTGCGTCGATTGCACTACTTCAAGAACTGACGGCGCGGCGCGTCAGCGCTTCAACGTCAAAGACCGAAGCCGAAGCGGTCGTTTGGGTTTGGGTTCACGTAGAAGGGTCGCTGGATTTTGCCGTTACCCTCTGCTCGCAATCACTCGGCCCTCGCGCGAGCGAGCGAGCGAGCGAGAGTGTTGGTCCAGCATCGATGGTGATGCGGGTGGGTGGAAATGGCCGGCGCCGAGTGCAGAAGCTAGCGCTGAACTCGCACCATGGCGAGGGTGGCAAGGAGACTGGGAAGCGCTCATCCGCGACGCTGGCCGCCCCATTTGCGTCGAGCTACGCGAACATCTCACACCTCACAGCTCGGAAAGCGCGAGCGGACACAGCGCTGCAAGAACAGCGAGCGCCAGGAGAGATGGCTCTAGACCTTTCGTGTCCTCTCAAGCAGCGGGAGAAGCAGGGGAAACGACCTTCCCGTCAATGGCGCTCGGTCTGCGTTTGGCATGCACAGCTTCGCACCGAGCACAAGCTGCAATGCATTCCTTCCACCAGCCATCACCGCGCACAGTGGGACATATTGATCTCTCACGACTCCATCATCCGCACAAAGCAAACGCTTGACGAGGCAAACACGAGTTCATTCATATGCTAAGCGAGCTGTAGACGCAGACGCTTCAGCAGCAACCGCCGCTGTTTCTCGCAATGCGGACCAATTCGATTGTACGCAACCAGGCTCCTTTACAGCATACCCGCAGCAACAGCGGCGAGCGCCGTGGTGACAGCGCACATGGCGAGCGAAGCAGTCGATTTCGAGCCGCTGGCTGAGGACGAGGACGAGTCCGCTGACGGAGCGGACGTGACCGTCGCGTCCGTCGAGGTCGAGGACGACGAGCTCGAGTCGCCTACGACGGCCACAGAGCTCGAGCCTGAGCTGCTGCCGTAGCATGTGTGCTTGATGGGGTCCACGAGATCGGGCATGAGAGCGAGCGTGTCGACGGTGCAGTTGCCAATGTCGAGTGCCTCGATGTCATCCAACAGGATCATACACGCCGCGCTGGCGCACATGAGCTGGACCGTAGCGTCGTCCGGGAGAGTAAGGGACGTGAGATTGAAACCCGAGTCGGTCTCACACCCCGTGTACTCGTCCGTGGCGGCGAGCGCCACGAGCACAGCCTCATCGCACGTATCGGCGGCGGCGGCG
Source organism: Phytopythium kandeliae (assembly GCA_023338135.1). Lineage (NCBI taxonomy): Eukaryota > Oomycota > Peronosporomycetes > Pythiales > Pythiaceae > Phytopythium > Phytopythium kandeliae. The sequence continues at coordinate 13,996 of JAADYC010000401.1, read as the reverse complement.
ACCGCAGCGGTGGCGACGAAGACAATAGCGGTGAGCTTCATGGTCTCGATGCGTGGGGATGAAGGAAAACCCCGAACTGGTCGGTTCCGAAGCGCCGGCGCTATCCTCTGAACGGCGCCAAAGAGACAGCCAGCGGACCAGACACACGCTGGACCGTGGGCGACGCAGCCACATCCGTCGGGCATTCAAGACGAGTGCAGTGTGCATGCACTAGCCGAATCCAGGAGAGTTTGCTGCCGAGGTCATGGACATAGAACTAGTTGCAGCGGCGACGCTGCCAGCGGCTGCTGAAGGGGATAGGAAGATCAATCACGATATTAAGCAATCTCACGGACAATGTTCGTCCCAGCTGGACCGTCACAACACCTCGTTCGAGATAGAGCTGTTCGAATGCCGTCATTGGCATTGCGGGGTAACCGTCCACACAACTCCAACACGTAGGGAAGCAACACGTTATATTTGATACGGTGGCCAAACCGTACACGCTCCAGCAACGGTGCACAGAGACCGCAACGGCAACCACAGCAGCTTCGCGCGACGCTGGACAAGTCAACTGTACTCGACCAGGATCGCTTACAGCATAGCGGCGGCGATGGCAGCGAGCGCCGTCGTGGCGACGCCCGTGGCGACCGAAGCAGCCGAGTTCGAGCCGCTGGCAGACGCCGACGCCGACGCCGCGGAGCTCGACGACGAGCTGGCCGTCGACGACGCCGTCGACGACGCCGTCGACGAGGCTTCCGACGATGCCGTCGACGGAGCGGTCGTGACCGTCGCGTCCGTCGAGGTCGAGGACGACGAGGTCGAGTCGACCGACACGGTCGCGGAGCTCGAGCCAGAGCCCGAGGTGCTCCAGCCGCACGTGGCGACGATAGGGTCCACGAGGTCCGACATGATGGAGAGCGTGCCGAGCGTGCAGTCGCCGATGTTGAGCGCCTCGAGGTCGGCCAGCAGCTCCTTGCACGACGAGCTGGCGCACATGAGCTGCACCGTGGCGTCGTCCGGGACGGTCAGCGACGTGAGCTCGTAGCCCGAGTCGGTCTGGCACCCCGTGTACGCGTCCGTGGCGGCGAGCGTCGCGAGGGTGGTCACATCGCACGTCTCGGCGGCGGCGACGGCGGCGGTGGCGGCGAGGACGACAGCGGTGAACTTCATGGTCTCGATCTGCGGGGCTGGACGAAAATTCCGGACTGACCGACGCCGAAGGAGTCGGCCGCGCCACCCTCTCGTCGGCTGGCTGCCCTGTCTGGCTGCCAATTTGAGCCAGCCGCCGGCCGCACAGCGCAGCACAGCACAGCAGACGCGCGCTGGCTTGGCGACTGCGCATGAGCGTCAACGGCAGTGCCTATGGGCAGGATGAAGAAGGATGGGGGCTGTCCAACAGCCAAAGGATCCGTCGGGATGGCGTACGTGGCGCAAGAGACGCAGCGTGTGACATGATCTGCTCGTGTGTCCGGCGGTGGAGAGCACGTCGCAGATCTCGCATGCAGCTTCACTATAGAATGGGTGGCGATATCAGAAGCGCACGCCGCTTCAACCGGGACAGGAGGGTCCGCAGCCCAGGTCGTCGCATTGTGCGCGCTTTTCATTTTGGCCAATCCGAGAGCTGAGCAGCGGCTTTCGACCAATCACATCAAGCAAAAGCAAACCACAGTACTCGCCTCGGACGGGTTCACTGGCCCACTCTCACGGGTCAGCCACGAGCAGCTACGACCAGTTTCGTGCGCCGAGGATCCAAAATGCTCGCGGAAGTAACAGCAGTCACAGGGCGGGCGGGCGTCATGCGAGTCATGCGCAGCCTCTTCCCTGCTTCCAAGCCTACCTGCCCGCCCGCCTGCCTGCCTGCCTGCCTGCCTGCCTGCCGATCAGTTTGCCGCATCGATTAGTCTCCCGGTAGTCGCTCGCTCGCTCCCACCGAGGCGCAGACGAGAGCTCGCACGACCGCATCGAACTGCGTGCGTGTGCGCATTCATCGCCACGGCGCTATCGCTGTTCGCGTCCGAGCGGCAAGGTGGAGAGCGCCGACGGAGCCGAGCGCACGCTCGATCGATCGTTACTCGCCACGGGTCCGTGCTGTATTCCCCTGCGGCGTGGTCGGCCATTTCTCTCTTGCTCTCTCACTCGCTCGCCCCCTCTTGGCCTCTCTACTGGAAGGGAGCGAGCGTGCCAGCCCAACCTCATGTCAAAACTTGCTCTTCTACTTGTCAAAATTGGTGCGCGCCGCGCTCTCCATGCGACCACGGCGCGCGTAAAGCGTACGGCGCGCGCGAACGCTCTCTCGCTCGGTCGCTCGGTCGGCCGGTCGGTCAGTCGGTCGATCGCCTCGCCGCCAGCCGCCGCCGACCAGCAGGACCGAGGAGCGAGCGCTCGCCGCGCTCGTGTCGTGTCGTCTCTCGCCTCTCCTCCCCTCATGCTCCGTGCTGCCAGTGCGCCTTGAGCAGCGCGAGCCGCAGCTTGAGCCGCACGGCGTCGCTGGCCGCGTAGTCCACCGGCGCGCGCTGCTCGCGATCCACCGCGTCCGGGTCGGCGCCGCTCGCGACCAGCAGCGCGACCAGCTCGCTGCGAGCGTGCGCCGCCGCGCTGTGGAGACTCGTCGTGCCGTCGCTGTCCTGCGCCGCGTTCGCGTCCGCGCCTCGCTGCAGCAGCAAGGCAACCACGTCGCCGTGGCCTCTCGCGACGGCCGCGCGCAGCGCCGTCGCTCCGTTGGCGCCGCACTTGGCCTCGATCTCCGCGCCGGCGTCCAGCAGCACCTCGACCACGTCGGCGTGGCCGCAGTAGCTCGCCAGGAACAGCGGCCGCAGCGCGAGCTCGTGCGCGCGCGCCTCGATGCGCGCGCCGTGCGCGAGCAGCTCTCTCGCGACCGCGGCGTGTCCGCGCTCGGCCGCAATGTGCAGCGCCGTCATGCGGCTGCTGGCGCCCGCGGCCTTCTCCTCGCCCTCTCCGCCGCCGGCGCGCGTCTCGGCGTGCACGTCCGCCTCGAACTCGAGCAGGCAGCGCACGACGTCGCTGTGTCCCGACTCGGCGGCCAAGTGCAGCGGCGACAGCGACTTGGCGCGGCTCGCGTGCTGGTGGCGCCGGCGGCGGTGGCGCGGCGGCTGCGAGGCCTCGAGCGCCTGCTCCTGCTGCTCGCACACGGCGTTCACGTTGGCGCCGTGCAGCAGCAGACTGTTCACGACCGTCAGGTGGCCGTGGCGCGCGGCGTAGTGCAGCGCCGTGTAGCCGTTGGCCGGCGCGACGGCGTCGATCGCGGCGCCGCACCAGAGCAAGTGGAGCACGACCGACAAGTGGCCGTTCCTCGCGGCCAGCACGAGCGGCGGCGCGAGCTTGCGCTGCTTCTTGGACCGCGAGCGCGCGCGGCCGCCGAGCGCCTCGACGTCCGCGCCGCGCGCGAGCGCGTGCTCGGCCATCTGCAGGAAGCCGTTCTCGGCGGCGGCGCAGAGCACCTTGGAGGCCGCGTCCTCGAGCGTCGACGCGCACTGCGCGTGCGCGAGCAGGTAGCGCACGACCTCGAGGTGTCCGCGGTTGGCCGCCAGCAGGATCGGGTGCCGATTCGGGTCGGCGCGCCAGTCGACCGCGACCTCGAGCGCGGCCGACTCGACGAGGCACTGGACCATCTCCAAGTGCCCGTTCTTGGCCGCGAGGCACAGCGCGACGAGCTGCTCTTGCGGCTGCTTGGACGTCGGCGACGCGTTCGCGCTCGCGCTCGCGGCGTCCTGCTCGGTCTGCGACTCGACCGACAAGGACGAGGACGAGAGCGAGGACGCCGACGCCGACGCCGACGACGTGTCCGCGTCTCGACGCCGGCCGGCAGCGGCGGCGGCGGCATCGTCGGCGCCGTCGTCGTCGTCGTCGTCGTCAGCGGCGGCGGCGTCCTTGTCGCGGCGCACTCGGTGGTGCCGCCGCCGGTGCTCGCGCTTCGGAGCGTAGTCGCTGCCGCCGGCGAGGTAGTCGGTCGTGACCGCGTCGATCTGCGCGCCGTGGGCGAGCAGCATCTCTGCGATCTTGACGTGGCCGTTCTCGGCCGCGCGGTGCAGCGGCGTCGTGCCCGCGCTCGTCGCGGCGTTGGCGCTCGCGCCGTTCGCGAGCAGGAAGGCCGCGACCTCGACGTGGCCGTGCAGCGCCGCCTCGTGCAGCGGCGTCACGCCCGTGTCGGTCGCGCCGTCGATCGCGAGCCCGCACTGCCCGTGCAGCAGCGCCGCCACGTCCGCGAACCCGCGCGCGGCCGCCAAGTGCAGGCTCGTGGCGCCTCCCGGCTTGACCGTCGCCGACGGGTCGGCCCCGCGCTCGAGCAGCACCTTGACTGTCTCGAGCTGGCCGTGCATCACGGCCACGTGCAGCGGCGTGGCGCCGGCGACGCCGTCCGAGACCACGCTGTCGTCGTTCGTCGCGACATGGAGCAGCAGGTCGTCGTCCTTGTCGTCGAACGGGCTCCGCTGCCGGCGCCGCGCCTTGTCCTCCGGCGACGCGGGGCTCTTGGCGCTCGCCGACGACGACTCCTTGGCCTTGGACTCGTCCAGCTGCGAGCTGAGCGACGCCGACTTGTCCGGCTCGGACCCGCTCGTGAGCAGTCCGTGCAGGTACTTGGCCACGTCGTCGAAGCCGTTGGTGGTCGCGATGAAGGCCGCGTCGTTGCCGTCCACGTCGCTCGCGAGCACGTCGGCGCCTTTGGCGATGAGGAACGACGCGAGCGAGAGCGACCCGGCGTACGCCGCGAACATGAGCGCCGTGAAGCCCTCGGGCGTGGCGGCGTCGACGCTCGCGCCGGCCGCTAGCAGCTCCTGCGCCGCGGCGTCGTGCGCGCCGACGCACGCGAGGTGCAGCGCCGTGAAGCCGTCGACGTCCTGCGCGTCCATGGCGCTCTTGGCGGCCGCGGCGTTGGCCTGCACGAGCTTGGCGATCTGCTTGGCGTCCCCGCGCTGCGCCGCGCGCTGCAGCCGCTGCGCCAAGCCGGTCGGCGAGCCCGCCGCTGACTGCGGGGACGACGCCGCGCTGTGCGCCTCGTCCTCGTCCTCCGTCACGGGGCTGCCCCCGCTCTGCGTGCTGCTACTCATGCCAAGCAGGCATTTCGCGTCCACCGCGTCCGAGTGCTGCGGGATCTCGATCGTGATCGCTATGGTTGCCGCGCGCGGTGGCTGCTGCTGCTGCTCTCCGCGCTCGGGCTCGTCGGTCAGCAGGGAGGGGAGAAGGAGCCGCCGAGAGGTGCTCCTAGCTCTCCTGCTGCTGGCGGGCGGCCTCCAGACGCTGACAGCGAGCGACGGGTGGGGAAGGGCAGGCAGGGCGATCCTGAGTCAAGCTCAGGCGGCCGTGGCTCGCGGGGTGTTTCGAAAACTGCCGCGCTCGCCCGGTCTGTCGACGGCCGGCCGGCACCGCCGCGCTCGCCGCGCTTGCTGCTGCTGCGGTTCTTGTTGCGGATGCGACTCGCGCCGCGAACGTCCGAGCGAGCGCCGGAGCGAGCGCCGGTGGAAGGATTGCCAGTCGCTCGCCGGCTCCGGGCGCTGGCCACGTCCCGATGCGCGGCGGTTCAGTCGGCTTCTGGCGCGAGAGAGCTGGCCGCCGCCCGCGCTGGCGCGTCCGCGAGTCGGCGAGCGAGCGCAGCGCAGCGCAGCCCCACAAGCGGAGCGCGCGGTCGGTCGGTCGCCAGTCGGGCACAGTGGGCGTGTCGAGCGTGGCGTCGCGCGCGGCGCTCGGCGCCATACTGGGGCCAAGACACTCGTACGTAGCAGCGCCTCCAGACGCTCCTCCGCCTTGCTTTTCCCGGCGCCGGCGCCGATCCAACGGCGGCGCGTCGAATGGGCAGGCATCGATCGCGCGGTTGCGACCGCGCGTAGCTGCTCGGGCGGATCAGACCCCCGCGATTGGATGAAATCTTGTGAGCGGAGGAGCGTGATTCGTTGAAACGCCGAGTGTTCGAAAAAGAACTCTTCTGGACGTTTTGGACAGAGTATACACGCGGAGGACTGTATACTTGAGTGACAGCTCCAGCCCGCGACTCGGACGCATGCATGCGCTGGAGCCAAGGCCGTTGCTGCGGATGCCGCCGCGAGAAGACACTGCTAGGATTTTTGGTGATAGTGGCACGAGCTGGACGATATGCAGCGTGCGCGCGCGCTGCTGTGTCTGTGTCTGTCTGTCTGTCTGCGCGCCGATTTTCTCAGCGGCGCATGGGTGTTGAGCAGTCCGGTAGCCGTCGGCTTGACACGGGCACATCGCATAGAGAGGAGGAAGGAGCGAACCCGCGGCTATCCCACTCCACTCGCGCTGGCTGCGTGCGGACGACTGCGCCATGTTGCCCAGGCGTGCGTTAAACCCATCGGGACAATACAACGGCGTGCTCCTGGCGCAGTTGTGCCCCCGAAGCGACACGCGCGATCGGACGAGCGCCAAGTGTTGAAGCTGAGCGCTTCAAGCGGCGATTTCTTCATGGAAATGGATCGCTGCCACCGCGCTCGCCACGCAAATGGTCTTCGTCTCTGTTCGCTGCGAAGACGATCGGGTGGGTAGAGATGGGAGCGCGAAGAACCGCGTCGCGCCGTCGTTTTTAGTTGAGGAAGACCGATCCGCCACGCCGGAGAGAGAGAGAGAGAGAGAGAAAGCAGAAGAAGGCGTTCCAAGGAACGAACTGATCCGATCCGAGAGATCGCTGGCTACAGTATTCCGTAGGCAGGCAGGCAGGCACGACGACGTATCTGTCGTCGCGGAGATGGAAAGAGGTGGAAAACGTCGCTGCTGCTGCTGCTGTTGCCGCTGCTGCACCGCTCGAAGTGTATCGCGGTGTCCAGCCAAGAGCCCGCATCAGTTCGCCGAATGCCACTCTGGACGCCTGGCGTCAGCGACTGTCGCCGCCCGCCTGGGTTGCACCCACCGCAGTCGCCGTGTCAGTGGTCCGTGCGCGCATCGATGCAGTCCGGAGGGTTCGCGAGTGCATGCAGCGCGCGCTTCGACTTGCCTCGCTGCTGGCGTCTCGCTGGAGAATCAGGACGCGGAGCTACACCTCCGGCAACAACACAAGCGACAGCCGCGGCAAGAGCAGCAGGAGCAGCAGCGCACGCGGGTCAGGACTCGGGATGGACCGACGACGACCGTAGCCGTTCGAAGTACCGGCGCAGAATTCGAACGATTCCAGACAGTTTCTAAAAAAATGTGTTTGCGAGAATGCATCTTGTGTGCGCGCTGGATACAAACCGTACACTTGCACAAACGAGAGCTGAGATGTCGATGCGCAGTGCCACTCCGGCGTGATCGATCGCGATGGCGGCAGCGTGTATACAAGGCACTGGCCGCTCGCCCGCTCGCCCGCTCGCCCGCTCGCTTGTTTGTGCGCTTCGGGGCTTCTGCCGCGTTTCGTGGCTGTGTGGGCGGGCGTGGAGCGGCGAAGGCTCGTTCCTGACGCTGCCAAGGTGGATGGGAGGCGTCGATTGGCAGACACCAGCGAAAGGTAAAGCGCTAGGCATGGATAGCGCGCGGGCGAATTGGAGGGGAGATGCCGCTCAACGCAGAGTGGATGGAGCTGGAGAGCGCGGCGAGAAGAGCATGCCATAGTGAACTGACGACGAGCAGTGCATTGCACTTGCGGCGTTCCCCATTGATCCAAGCGCTCACGAACGAGGCTGTGGCTTGCTGTCGGAGATCTGCGCTCGCCTTGGTGACCTCCTCCACGAATGCCATTAGCGCTCACTTCCAAATGGCTCACCACTGCCTGTATGAGCCACGATGGCACTGTAACAACGGACCAAATTAGCTCGAGACGAACCGATGGATTGTGCTGGCGAACAGTCGGTCAGTCCGCGCGTGGTCCGTTCGCTGTTGGAGACGAGGCAACGCTGAAGGTGTCCTTCGACTTCGACCGAGCAGCAGGCTAATGAAGAGCACGCGGACTGGCGCAAGTCGCTCCGGTGAAGCGCGTGGACACGCAACTCGTAAGCGAGAGGATCGAGGCGAGCCACCAGCGTGATGTGAGCCTCGACGCAGTCTACAACATCGAGTTATCGCTGATCTTGAAATCGTCAGCGCGCGCGTGAGATGATTGCTAGAGGTGTAGAGAGTGCTGGGATGCCAAACCAGCGGATAAGCACAAGGAAGCCGAGCTAGAAGGTGGATCGAGGCGATCCAGAGTCGAAGCCAAGCCATTCGACGTCGCCGGTGAACACCACGCGACGCGTTGGCCTGGTAGACAAGTCAATCCACGCTAGCCATCAGTCTGGAAGAGATGATCTTGGCGGAGATCTCACACGCATCTCCAGCCGTAAGCACGAGCAGTGAAAGTGAGTGCTGTTCGAGTCACTCGTGGAATTGGATGGCGCGAACTTGACGGCCGCCGAAACGACGATGAAACGAGAGCGCCGGAGTTACAGCAGAGATTCGCCAGTGGGCAGGCGACTCACGCCAAATTAGCTCGGCGACTGGTACGCAAGTGAAATCTCCGACTGCGCCACGCGCATCGGGCTTGATCTGGTCGGGGAATCCTCAGCTTTGGATATGACAAGATCGCTCTGGTTTTAGCTGCGGCGCAAATATAGGAAGATGGCGCTGCTGCGCTCTGCGCCTTCTTTTGTGACGCAGGAAAGAGTCTGATGCACGCCTTAACTACCTGGTTGTTTTGCTTCACTTGTGATTTCTCCTCTTGCAGCAGCACTCCGACGCCGCCCTCTTCCCCACTTCGCGACACTGCAGTGTCCTCATCATGTCTCCCCCGCCCACACTCATCTTCCAGTCGACACAGAAACTCAAAGCGTTCCTTGACGCCGAGAATCGCGGTGGGTGCCGCCTCGTGTCGACGGCAGCGACTGTCGTCGGAATCTACTTCCAAATGTCGAGTCGGCAGTACGTGGAAGTGCGGACGGAGGCTGGCACTGCCACGACCACTTCCCTTCCTCAACCGATCGCGTCCTCGAGGCGTGTCTCTCGAGAGTGGCGAGTCATGGCAGTGTCGATAAGTGCGTCCGATGAGAAGTACGTGCTGGATCTCGACAGACTGGATCCGTGCCTGGTAACGCAAGTCCTACGGGAGCTGTTCGAAGACGGTGGCAAGATCAAGGTGATGCACGACATCCACGTGGCGGCACGATGGCTCAACGACTACGGGCTCATGGACGTCACGCTGCGCAAGTGCATTGACACCCAGCTCGCATATGAGACTTATGTGGACACAAGCCTACTCGATGTAAGCTCCGACGCGCTGATGATGCAAATGTCCGCTCTCGGTCCCGTGAAGCTCGACAATGAAGTCAAAGCCAGCCTTCTCGCGCACGACGACAAAGCGCAGCTTCCCATTTCTGCCCTAGTCCGAGCGCAGAGCGTATCTGAGCAGTCTCCATTTACGTGGCATAGCAAGACAATGGCGCATTTGACGCGGAAACCCTCTTCTCGAGCTCCGACGAGGAGAGTGCTGTCAGTTCCACATGCAGCACCGTTCGGTCCTAGAAGAGCTACAAGCGACCGATCAGTTGCTTCTACGGGGTCGAGAGAAGCTACCAGCTTCGTAGCGCCTCGATCTGCGCCGATTCCACCCGTACCATCGGCGGTTCTACCGGCTGTCGGAATGGATCAATCTATCAGCTTTGATGATTTACCGACGCTCAGCCGCGAAGCCAGCATGCATGTTGAAGGAGCAGCAGTGAGCTCTCCCTCGCCAGCCGACGCGAGTACCTCGAGTGTTGCTTTTGCCACTCCTGTAGCCGAACCAATCGGCGACGGCGTGCACAGATGTAGCAAGCGTGAGAACGAAGGCGCGGGCGGGAATGTGGTGATGAACACGCCTGTCAGATCTAAACCTATCACAGTCGACAGCGCCATGGGCAGTGCAGGCGCATCGTCTCCCGGAGCTCCCAGTGGTGCAGATGTATTCTCTGTCCAAGGCTTGGTCGATGCTCTGCCTCCGCAAAGTCCACCGAGCGCACCAGCGATAAGCGTGCCGCCACGTTTCACAAGGTTCGCCGCTCCAAGGGAGCAAATCAATGGAAACTCTGTGTTCGGGCATAAGCTCAGCATGTACTCACCAGGACGCTTCGGGTGCACCAACAGCAAATTCGTCGCCATTTTCGAAAAGAAGGAAGATCCTCTGTCGCCAAGAAATCCGCTGTTTAACGACATGGTTTGGGCTCTGACGTTGGCTGCCGCAGCTGTTCGAACTTGCGCCGAATTGATCATGACCAATAAGAACATGTCGCCGTTCATCTTCGTCATGACTGCGCAACGATGGGCGAGCGCAGTCGCCAACCTCGGGCACGCGAGTGTCACCTTCGACTTGTTTCAGCACACTCCGCGCAGCCCTGAGAGTTTTTTAATCCCGTTGCCTCCAACCCAACCGCTCCGCGTTTTGTGCGACACCAGCGCCTTGTTCGCGCTTCTCCCATTTCGTATCAGCCAGCTGATCAAGGCCAACGCAGACAAATGCTTAACTGGAGTGACGGACATTTGCATGGACGCCGGTCGGCCCCCGGTGTTTATAGTGAACGGCAAACATCAGAAAATGAGCAACGGTATCGAGGTCTCAAGTGCGCCAGTGACGCGGCTCGAGCTGGAGTCCATCATCAACCGTGCTGCTAAAGACGTCGGGACGACAGAGTTCAGTCGCGTGTGCCTGCGGTCTCTGCATCGGCTTGCGGTGATTCGGGCGGCTACGCCGAGCCAGGAGGTGACTGCGCTCACCCTGCGCATTGGTCGCGTCGTGAACAACAAGGCGTACATGGTTACCGACCTGCTCTTCGCCAACCGTTCGAAGTCGATCGTCGTTACCGGTCGGCAGGGATCTGGCAAGTCGACGCTGCTCCGTGATATTGTCCGCGCGCACTCCGGTAAGCAGGACGGCGTCTACGTCATCGACACGTGGAATGAGCTCGGAGGCGGGGCTGCCGACGCGCACGACTGTCTCGGGACGGAAGCACGGCGCTGCATGGTGCCGTCCCGCGAGCTCCAGTCGGCTGTAATTCGAAGCTGCATCCGCAACTACAGCGTCCACACGCTGGTGATCGACGAGGTCGAGCTCGACGACGACTTCGCGGCCATGTGGAGCGCAAAGCAGCATGGCATCCGGCTCGTTGCCGGTGTGCGATCGCCCCCCGACGCTGTCCAGAGCCGCGCCGGCCTCAACCAGGACGGTCACTGCCTGTTCGAGTCACTCGTGGACCTCGATGCCGAAGACTTTGCGGCGATCCGAGTAAGAACGGACATCGCTCAAAGTGCGACAAGCCAAACACGGGTCTACAACTCAGCGACAACTGCTGTGACCATTAAAGCCACGCCGTGAGCGGTGAGGTGGTAGGCCGCGGAGCAACGCGTTAACGAAATGAACCACGTGCCAGATCGGAGGTCGAGCAGGTGCTGGCGCCTGGAGCTCGCGTCCCACACGGCTGCGGAGCGAAGCGTGGTGCTCTCAATGCCCGCTCTCCGTCCATCTCCTCTCGAATGCTATGTGAAGCACAACGGACGGGGAACACGGCAGAATACTCGGAAGTCAAGGTGCTTACACTCACATGCACAACTCTCCGTGCTGCTTCGACACCGTACGAGACTGCACGAAAACCACCATCCAACCTGCGGAATGCATCCTCGCCACAGGGGTGGCGACGGCAGTTCTTGCTGCGCACTGACCCTACTCCGACGTTGGGGCGGATGCCGCCGCCGCGTCCGCGGCATCCGAGACCTTGAGGCCCTCCAGCGTTCGGATGAGCAGGGCTTTCTCCTCCACGAACTGCGGGTCCTCTGCAAAACAGCAGCAGCGTTCACTCGCAGTCAGATGTGGCACTGCGGCTAACGTGTAGCAGCCATCAAAGTATCCACCATACCTTTGGAGTTCTGGAAGTTCCGCAGGTACGCGATCAGCTTGTCCCGGTTGTTGATCAGGATCTGGCAGATCGCCTCCGGTTTCTTCGGGTTGGCGACGAACACCTTGAAGACGTGGAACGCTTCGAACTGGATGTTGGCGCTCGTGTCGCGGAGAAGATTCATCATCATCTTCAGATTCTCCTTCTCGCTGTGGTGATCAGCATCAATACGGTCGCCCGTTAGACTCACGCCTTCCATCCGGAACGGCGAGAGGCGATGCTTACCCGATGTACTTCATCATGATTTCGAAGTTCGCCCGATCCAGAAGGATCTCTCCCAGCAACTTGAGCGATTGCCGCCGCGTGACGTAGTTCTCCGACATGAGCAGTGAGTTGTACTTGGAGAACACCTGCGCGAGCATCACGGCAACAGTCCGCTTTAGGTCATGCGTCCATGGACGCCGGAGCATAGAGATCTCGGTCGTACCTGGTCGAAGTTTGACGTCAGGAACTGCGCCGTGAGCGACTTGTGGCGCGTGAAGAGATCCTTGAAAGTCGCGAACGCGTCCGAGCCAACCTCGAAGTTGGGCAGATGCACATACTTGTCGAAGAACAGCCAGAGATCGTCCGAGTACAGGATCTTGGCTGCCAGAAGCTCGTGGCGGATCGACTAATGACAGCAATGCCGTGGCAAATTGTAAGCGCATCCCACAATGGTACTATAGTGTCAGCTGGAAAGGGATGGAAGCCGTACCTCCCGAAGCATCGTGCCGCAGTTGAGCGCGATGTCCGCGTCCTCATACCCGGCGACGAGCGTCGACAGCAGCTCCGGGTTGCGCTCCACATAGCTAACGAAGCCCGCCAGGTCGCGGCGCATGAGGTTGTTGAAGATCTGCGCAAATTGCTTGCGTGCCTCGAACGGCAACGACGCGAGTCCCGCGATCAGCTGCGGCACGAGCTTGCTCTGGATCAGCAGCTGCGCGAGCTGCGCGCACTTCTCTGGCTTGGCCTCCTGCTCGTCCTGTGAGTAGCATTCGCGGTGGTCACTCGTCGGGATTCCTCAAGAAGTACCCATGACGAGCAGGGGGATCGGCGTACATCGCCGTAGAGCAGCGTCTTCATCTCGTTCAGGCGCTTCGTCACCTCCTCCACGACCTGGACGCCAACACCGCCGCCACAGTCCCCAGTCGTCCATCAGTACGTGCCGCGGCATCGACTCTGCGCTGGGGGAAGGAGCGCACCTTGCCGTCCTTGGATGGCTTGGCGAGCTGCGCCGGGTCCACCAGCGCCTCCTTGAGCAGCTTCACGAGCTGCTCTGGGTTCTTGCGGCGCGCAAACAGCGACATACTTGCGGACTATCCACCTGCGCGAGTCTCCCCGGGGTTCTATGAGGACACAGCGCACGAGACGCTGCAGAGTGCTGCGCATCCGCGAGTGAGTGCCGACACCACCAAAGATCGCCGCAAAACAGCGAGGGAACCGCGCCGCGCTGCCAACGCAGCGACCTGCGGACCTCACGACGATATCGAGCGTCTCCCATACGCCGGGCGCGGCCTACGAGCGCATCGAGGGACGTGGGGGAGGGCGGCGCTCACCTTGGGCGGAGGCGGATGGCGCTTGGGGGAGGCGGTGGTGGACTTTCCCAGTCAAAAGCGCGAACTGCCTGCCACGCAGGAGAGAAGAGCAAGCGGGTACAGAGCGCGGCGTGGACGTTTGAGGGCGTTGACGGGCGTAGATGCGTGGGTGGAGACGAGGTGGAGCAGGGTTGGTTTCTACAAGTGGCGAGAAAAGAGGTAGAGGGGCGTTAACGGTCGTAGGGAAATTTCGAGGAAGGATGTGTGATCGGCGCGGAGAAATCGCATCGGCCGAGTGGCAACAACCGCATTCCGAACAGCACGCACTCATACCAAGGAGTGCGTGATGCTCTGAGCCTTGGAAGATGGCAATACCAAAAGGAAGTGCAGAGAGTGTGTGTATGTGTATCCTTTCGAGCTACGATCACTCTGGAATCAGGTTGACTTCATTGTTACCCACACTCCATGTCAATACTATTTGCAAGATAATATATTGCTCGACATTCGCCACCGGCGCGTGCGTCAACGCAGACGCCGTGCTGTTCAGTCTGCCGACGCACCCGAGTGCCGGTGGAATCGAGGTCCTGCTTGAAGGCGGCGCATTCGTCGAGGCTGACGCGGCGGGCAACGCGTTCATCATCCATGGCGACTAGCTCGTGTTCG
>JAADYC010000400.1:0-21812 GCA_023338135.1 Phytopythium kandeliae | reverse complement strand
GATCGTGATGCCAACTCCGCCATCAACCTCATGCTGATCGTCGAGTACGAGGTGGCCGACTTTGGTCGCCCGCCAGAGTTCTATCGGCAGAGCGCGTGAGGTCACGCGCGCGTGGTTTGGATGTGGCGGCGAGATCGCCGGGTACCCCGTGCTTCGAGTCGATGCCACAACGCTTTAGGACCGCGTGGCGGCTCATCAGTTGTCCAGAGTCTCTTTGATGCAAAGGACTCGACAGTGCATGAGATAGGAATAGCTAGCTACCGAGGTACGAGGATGCCTGAGTTCGCCGATAGGCTGCGTTCGTTCGCGAGCCACGAGATCTCGGCGTCGATGAGCGTTTTGAGCCGCGCCAGGATCGGCGCGCCTTGTGTCGGATCCAGGCTGCGCGCGAACATGAGCTGCAGCAGACACCACTCGCAACGTTAGTCATCTATCGCGCACAGCGGCACCGCGCGGAGAAGGAGACTGCTCGTCGCGTACCTGCTCGACGTTCTTCTTGAGAAAATGGATGGCTTTCTCGTGGCGATCGCGCTCGACACCCTTGCGGTAGAGCGGGTAATCGCCTTGCGGGTCGTTGATCTCGTCCTTGAGGTACGAGCGCGACGAGTACGGCATGACGCGGTACCGCAGGTTCACGTGCAGATACTTGCTGAGCATGAAGACGAGATGCGCAGTATACCCGAGTGCGGTCGAGACCTGCTCCTCGTCGATCTTGGCGCTGCCGCTCGACAAGTCCGAGTTGGCCAGGCGGATGCCTCGGATGCTGTACTCGCCCGACGCCACGTACTCGATAGGGTACACAGCGTTGAGCTGCTGGACGAGCGCGGCCTGCCGCGACCGGATCTTTTGCGCTGCGCGCAGTACCTCGCAGCGCCTCTCGAGGATGCCCTGCTTCTCGTCCTTGTACCGCATGCTCATCTGCATGGTGCTCAACAGAGCCTTGGGGATGTGGATGTCTGTCTCGAACGTCTTGCGCTCGTCCTGCATGACGGTGCGCAATCGGTCGAGCACCGCGCGCTTGGCCTCAACCTTGGCGCGCGTGAGTCGCAAGCGCTCCTGTAGCTGCGCGCGTTGCTGGTCCCGAGCGACGCGCCGCTGGGCGACGGCCAGTTTGTTCCGGATTTCCTCTTGCAGCTGCTCGCTGCGCGTGGTGCGCTCCGCGATCTTCGCGCGCGCGGTCAGCGTTTCTTCGAGGTGGTCGACGCCGGCATGCAGACTGTACTCCTTGAGCTGGATCGCCGAACCTTTCCGTCGCGAGTGCTTGGCCGAAATGACACCCGTCTCCGCGAGCACTTCGAGCACGTCGCGATGCACGAACGTTCGCCCGGCGAACTCAAAGAGGGACGTGTTCAGCGGCAGGTTCAGGATGTCCGTTATGGACACTGGCAGCGGCTCGAGCTCACGCACGTTGAACGCCATGCGCAGGATCTCCTCTTCGTCCTCTCCGTCCGTCCGCTGGTCCTCCTCCTCCGCGTCTTGTGCCCTCCGAGCCATTACCGACTGCGGCTGTCCGGTCGACGCCGCTCGGGAAACCGAGCTGTCCGTCGTGTTGCTCCCGACGTCCTCGTCTTCCTCCGCGTCGTCTTCGTCGGCAAAACCGCCGCGCGCGTCCGCGAACGACCGCGAGTTGTTGCTCGGCTGCCATCCGTCGTCGTCGCTGTCAAACGTGACGACTCCGCGGCTGAGCGAGCGTGACTTGCAGCGCGGCCGGCGCTTGGCACGCCGCTCCTTGACCCGCACGACCGTGATCTCGAAGGCCGTGCCGCTCGACAGCAGCTGCTGCGCGCTCGGAGCCACGTCCGCTCCATCCCCCGCCCGCGTCACGGCCTCGTCACCTAGCAGGTCGCCCTCCGACTGGAACGGCACCCACACCGGGTTGAGGGTCTTGCGCACTACCTCGCTCACGTACACGACACGCCCGTCCACCGCTAGCTCCACACGCGCGCATACGTAGACAGATCCAGTCAGTCCTTGCGTCCTTGCGTCCTTCCGTCCGTCAGTCGGTCCTCGCCGCCGCTACGACCATCAGCAAACCCACGCACCGAGCTTGAAGTAGACATTGAGCAAGGAGCCGGCGCTCGTGCCATGCAGCGCCAGGTTGCGCATGCCGAAGCCGCTCAGCTGCTGTAGCGTCGCCGCGCGCGCGCTGCCCCACCCCGAGGCGTAGCTCCATACGCTCGCCGAGCCGCCGGCGCTGCTGGTCGGCGTCATGTCCGCGTTGTCCTTTCTCGACGGCGAGTGGGTCGGTCGATTTGGCGCGTCGCGAGTCCAAAGACGCCGCGGCCGGTCCTCTTCCGCCCTCCGCCGCCGCCTCCGCCTCTCCTCTCCCCTCCCCTGCCTGGCCTGCTCTAGGGGCCGCGCGTCCGCCCGCGCGCGCGCCGCCGGTCGTCGCCCCGCCGGAGCCGCCGCCGCGTCGACGACAAGAAGGAATTCGTTCCTCCCCACCAAAAAGTCCTCCCCCGCCGGTTTTTTCCGTCGGGACGAAAAAGGGCGTTGGCATGTGTGGAGCAGTCGGTCTTCGCTTTTCCGCTAGTATTCAGAATATAATCATATAGAGGTGTATTTACGATGATTTGCAATAGACTCACCGGTCCACACTCTGCCACTTCACAACCATAAATAATGTGAGGCTATGTAAAGAAAGCAGCCGCGCAAGCACCATGCTCGACGAACGACTCTGCCGCTCGTCGCCAAGAGAACAGGAGCCTCGACAACGGCGCGACGGACGGAACTGGACATATATCAGCCAATCGTCGTGGCTTTAACTGTTAAACCGAGACCCGATTGGCCAATAAACGTCCGCCACCGTCGCCCAGTTGTCGGCAAGTTGCGCGTGGCGACCGGCCGGCATGCGCTCCGGCAGCATCGCATCGCATCGCATCGCTCGGTCGCGGCGTCCGTCCGTCCGTCCGTCCGCCTCGGAAGGCGAGCGCGGCGCCGCGCTGCTTGCTTGTCGGCGGCCGAGTCGCGCCGTCGAAGCGTGTTCCGGTTCGTGAGCGGGCCGTTAACGAGTGTCTCCGGCAGCAGCAGCTGCGCCGTCGCGTGCACCGCTCGGATGCTCGAGATCCGGCGCTTGGAGCGCTGTCATGGCGTCACGAAGCGTATCGCTCCCGGTTGGGATGCACAGCGGCGACCGCAGCAGCAAGAACCGTCATCACCCCAAGGCGTAAGCGAGCGGGGACCGGTGACGTCTCGTCCCGCCCGCCCAACCGCGCGCGTGCTCTCGAACCGATAGCTCGCTCCTCCCAAGACTCTTCAGGCGCCGCGAAGCTGCGCTCGTCGTTGAGTCGGCAGGGAAGGGCGTGCGGCTGGTGCCTGTAGACCCTCAGAGCGTATGTTCAAGCACGAGCGCGCGCTATGAATAGCCGCGGAGAATACCGTTTCGGTGGCATCTCTCTCGGCACGAGCAGCGGCTTCAAGCTGCTCCAGCACAAGCGCGAATAACTCCGCCGGGTGGGCGGGCGTGGCTGGGGCGACAGATAAGCCTGTCGGCGCCCCTCCTTGGCAACTCGCTCCTCTCACTCTCAGAAGATCCGGCTGCCGCCTGTAGCGACCGAGCGCGGTGGCGGGAGACGAGCGGAGAGGCGACGGGTCGACCGAGCGGCCAAACGCCAGCGCGGAGCTCGCGGAGTCGGCACCGGCCAAGCTGACGGCTGCCACTGCGTCCCGGAGTGAGGCCGACTCGCTCACCACGAGCGGCAGTGTCTAGACACGTCGGTCGCGGCGCCTTTGCGCCTGCCTCCCCATCCCCGTGCAGCCGGCCGCTCAGTCTCCTCGTGGGATCTTCAAGCGCCTCGAAGCCTTGCGTTGAGCTATTGGAGGCGTGAGTACCAGAAGACCAAAGGCGTCGCGCGATCGGCCGGCGGAGCTGCCGCGGGGGAACTTGTAGCGCTGGCCTCTCCTTCTCCAAGTCCCCAGGACGAACCTGCCTCGTCATGGTCACGACGGGCTCCAAGCGGTCGTCGAGTGCCGCGGTGCTGCCGACCCGCAAACCTCGCGCGCTCATCGACTTTCTCTCCTCGCGCGCGAAGACATCGATCCCGCAAGCGCCTCCATTCCCGCACAGTCTGCTGTGGCGCTCGGCGGCTTCTCGGTGGCCGGCGGCGTCTCGCCCCTCGCGGCCGCTCCGCAACGGCGCGGTTGCTGGTCGAACCGCCGGCAGCAACAACGATTGCTTATGGGAGGAGATCGACGCACGACGCTGCCTCCCGGCGGCCACTCGACAAGCCAAGCGCCCTCACCAGCAGTGGGGAGCAGCGGCGCCGGATGGAGTGGACAAGGACGCGAGTGAGCGAGGCGAGAGCGTGTGTGACTGGGACTCGGAGAGCAGCCTGGAGGGTGCGTCGAAGCGAATTCATGTTGCCAGCAGCAACAACAGCGGCGAGTCGGCGGCGTCGCACCCCGGCCCCGAGAAGCACAACGCCGTCCGACCAGCGTCGGAACCCTTGATGGAGCCGCACTGCGCCTCGGGTCCGAGCCAAGGCAACGCCTGCAATGGCGTACTGGAGGCGAAGCGAGCGTCGCTCTACGAGGAGCTGATTGAGCTCCGCGGCAGCGCGGAGACCAGCATCGTCATGTTCCCGGACTACTTTAACTCCGAGGAGAAGCAGCTCGTGTCCGAAATCGCCCAGGAGCTGGAGTTGGGCTGCCAGATCGGTGACAAAAGCACGTCCGTGTTCAAGCTGCACCAGTCCGCGAGCGGTCCTCCATCGCACATCGTGGCGCGCCTGCGGTCCTCCACGATCCGCGCCGGTGCGTGCATCCCCACAAACAACGGCGCACACGCCGGGGCCGTCCATGGAGGTGGCCTCGACGACGTGTACGTGGACCTGGCGCAGCTAGCGCAGCAGGGCCAGGAGGGGTTCGCCTCACAGGCGAGGCTTCGCCGGTTCAACTCGGGCAGCGGCGTCCGGCGCGCCTTGCTCTGGGACGTCGCGCAGCTCAGCTCGTCGTCGGACGTCGTGGCGGACCGCGTGGCGGACGGGCAGGGCGGCGTGTATGCCGTGCAGTCGCGCTCGAGCGGCCAGAAGCTCGTCCTGTTCAAGCCCGCAGAGGAAGAGCGGTTCGTGCGCGACGGACTGTCGTGCGGCGAGGGTGCTGTGCGCGAGGAGGCGGCGTACGTGCTCGACTCGCGCGCTAGTGGCTTCAGCGGCGTGCCGCCCACGGCGGTGGCGCGGCTGAAGCTGTCGACTCACGATGGCAGCTCCAAGCACGGATCGGTCCAGCGGTTCATGTCGAGCAGCGTCGGTAGCATGGAGAGCTTCGGCATGCCGTTCGATCTGGCCAAGGCGCAGGCGTTCGCGCCTGTGGAGCAGGTGCACCGCATCGCCATCCTGGACGTTCGCGTGTTCAACACGGATCGGCACCACGGCAACATCCTGCTTATCGGCGACAAGCCGCCGTTCACGATGGTGCCGATCGACCACGGATGCATCCTGCCGAGCTGGTTCCACCTGTCGGAGGCGCGCTTCGACTGGCTCGAGTACCCGCAGAGCCGCGTGCCATTCTCACCCGTCGAGTTGGCCTACATCGAGGCGCTAGATGCTGAAGGAGACGCGGCGGCGCTGCGGAGGCTCGGGATCCGGGAGGAGTGCGTCACGACCATGAGGATCTGCACGCTCTTCCTGCAGCTCGCCGCGCGCCACGGGAAGACGCTGCACTGGATCGGCACGTTCATGCAGCGAAGCGGGTGCTTCGAGGACGCGTCAGCGTTCGAGCGCGTTGTCGAGCGCGCGTGCGCCGCCGCAGGCGTGCCGTTCGCGCTCGAGCGCAACGAGTTCGGTGAGGAGAAGAGTCGCGTGTCGCTGGGTGTACTGAGTCGCCGGCCGCCGTCGCGGTTTGTAGCCGCGCTGCAGCAGCTCCTGCTCGAGGAGGTGACGGCCGGCCAGCTCCGAGAGTCGGACAGTTGACGGCGGCGCTGTTGCCATGTCGAGGCGGGCGGATGGTCACTGCGTATTACAGTAGCACGGCCAGCGTGCATGCCATCGGATCGGCGTGCGTCTGCGGGGCGTCGCGCGGTCGATGCGTCTTCTCTCCTTGTGGCCGACACCTCCAAGTGGCGTCGCTGCGCGTCTGGATCGGACGCGCGTGGACGTCGAGCGCGTCAACTCGTTCCTGCTCCAATTCCATCTGCTCGTGACGCTAGACGCGTCATGCGGCGACATGTGTGGAAAGATTCTGTCAAAAGGCAGTTCTGTCGCAAGTCGCGCCAGCCTGCCACTGGCCATTCCCTGGTTCATCGACTGATTTTACCACACTCGTTGTCGATCGAAGGATGGCGGGTATCGGGTGTGCAGGTGTGTGGAAGACAAGATTGTATTTGCCTTCGCGTTGCCATGAATTCATTCTCTGCGGCTATGCAGTATCAGCGGGCTCTCAACCAATCGACCAACCCAACAATCACTCTCCCGTCCAACTTCAGATTCATTGGCTGGAGTGACGTGGTGGCCCGCCGCTTCGCCCGGACAATGGCCGCGCACAAGGCTCTCCTCATTCCCGCTTCGGCCGCCAGCGCCACCCGTCTCGAGCCGCCGCCTGCTCCTCCATTCCCTCCTCCTGCGGACCGCCATGGGCAAGGGACAGCGCGCGCGCAGGGCCGCGGCCGACGCGCAGCTGGCCGCCGCCATGGCTCCCAAGGCGCCGTCAATGTTCGCGCCGCCGCCATCGCCATCGCCATCGCCATCGCCATCGCCAGCCGTGGCCGTGGCCGTGGCCATGCCGCCGGTGCGCGTGGCCAAGGCGCCGGCCCCAGCGTCCGAGACATCGGCGTCCTCGTCGGACGACGGCGACGAGTTCCGCGAGCTGGCGTCGGACGAGGCGCAGGCGGCACTGCGCGGCCTGGAGGACGCGGACGCGGTCGCGGCGCTGCTGGACGGCGTGCTGGCGCGCGTGACGGCCGCGCGCATCGGCAAGGGCGAGCGCCTCGCAGCCGTGGCCGACGCGGTCGCGGCGCTCGAGGTCGTGGGCGCCGGCAGCGCCGCGGGCATGCACGTGCTGTCCGTGCTCAAGGCGCAGCTGGTGGCCAAGCCGACGGCGTCGCGCGAAGGCGCGCTGCTCGCGCTGGCGGCGCTGTGCCGCAGCGAGGCGCTGTCGGCCGCGCTCGAGCCCGTGGCGCTCGAGCTGCTCGTGACGGTGATGCAGCGCCACGCGGACTCGGAGAGCGCGGTGAAGCAGGCGGCCGCCTCGGCGGCGGCGGCCGTGGCGGCGGTCGTGAGCCCGCTGGCCGCGCACTCTGTGCTCGCGCACGTGTACGCGTCGCTCAAGCTGCGCCAGTGGCAGAGCAAGGTGGCCGCGCTGCAGCTGCTGCAGGCGCTGAGCGCGTCGGCGAGCGAGGAGGTGGCCGCGTGGCTGCCGGAGATCGTGCCGGTCGTGTCGGAGCTCGTGTGGGACACGAAGAAGCAGGTGCAGGCGGCAGCGGTCGCCGCGCTCACGGCCGTGTGCGCCAAGATCAGCAACGACGACGTCGTGCCGCTCGTGCCCGCGCTCGTGGGCGTCATCGCGCGGCCGGAGGAGACCATGGCGGTGATCGACCGGCTGCTGGCGACCACGTTCGTGGCCAACGTGGACGCGCCGACGCTGTCGCTCATCGCGCCGCTGCTGCACAAGGCGCTGCGCGACGCGAGCATCCAGTCGTCGGCGCTCAAGCGCAAGGCCTGCCGCATCATCGACAGCATGTGCCGCCTCGTGTCGCGGCCGTCCGACGTGCTGCCCTTCGTGCCGCTGCTGCTGCCGCAGCTCGACACGGCCATCGAGCGGCTCATTGACGCCGAGGTCGTCGCGGCCGCGCAGACGGCGCGCGCGCACTTGGTGCACGCCGCGGGCGACGGCGAGGCGCAGGAGGAGGACCCGCTCGAGATCCACAAGCGGCTGCAGCGCGCCATGCGCGAGCGCCTCGCGGACGTGCTCGACCGCGAGCCGCACCCGGGGCTGACGGACGCGGCGCTCGAGCTCGTCGCGGACGTGGCCGCGGCGCTGGCGACGCGCCGCCGCGCCGACGACTGGCGCGCCGCGGTCGAGCGCTACCTGCTGCCGCACATGCCGCCCGCGGACGCCGCGCGCGCGTGCGAGGCGCTGCGCGCGGCCGGCGGCGAGCTGCTCGGCGGCGCGCCGCCGCGGTCGACGGACCCGAACGACGTGTGCGACCTGGACTTTTCGCTCGCGTACGGCGGCAAGATCCTGCTGCGCAACGCGCGGCTGCGGCTCACGCGCGGGCACCGCTACGGGCTCATCGGCAAGAACGGCGTGGGCAAGACGACGCTCATGCGCAACCTGTCGACGGGCGCGATCGACGGGCTGCCCGCGGACCTGCGCTCGGTCTACGTGCAGCACGAGCACGTGGTCGAGAGCCGCGGGTCGCTGCTCGAGTCGATGGCGCGCGCGCCCGAGCTGGCGCACCAGGGCGAGGCGCGCGTCGAGCAGACGCTGCTCGCGCTCGGCTTCGACCGCGCCATGCTGGACGGCGAGCTCGACGCGCTCTCTGGCGGCTGGCGCATGAAGCTCGCGATCGCGCGCGCCATGCTCTATGACGCCGACGTGCTGCTGCTGGACGAGCCGACGAACCACCTGGACGCGCAGGCCGTGCAGTGGCTCGTGGACTACCTCACGTCGCTCGAGAGCATGACGGTGCTGCTCGTGTCGCACGACACGGGCTTCCTCGATCACGTGTGCACGGACGTGCTGCACTACGAGGCCAAGCAGCTCGTGCTCTACCCCATGGGGCTCGCCGCCTTTGTCGAGCTGCACCCGGAGGCGCGGCACTACTACGAGCTCTCGACGTCCGACACGGTCTTCCGGCTGCCGCAGCCCGGGCGGCTCGAGGGCATCTCGTCCACGACGCGCCGCATCCTCGCCATGGACAACTGCTCCTTCACGTACCCCGGCGCGGCGCGGCCGCAGCTCGAGGGCGTGAGCGTCAAGCTCTGCCTGGCGTCGCGCGTCGCCGTGCTAGGCGCCAACGGCGCCGGCAAGTCGACGCTCATCAAGATGCTCGTGCAGGAGACGGCGCCGGACGCCGGCGCGTACTGGAAGCACCCGAACGTGCGCCTGGCGTACGTGGCGCAGCACTCGTTCCACCACGTCGAGCAGCACCTGGACAGCTCGCCGGTCGAGTACCTGCAGTGGCGCTTCGGCGGCGAGAACGGCGTGGACCGCGAGCTGTCGACGCGCGTTAACATGCGGCCGTCGGCCGAGGAGGAGGCGCGCCTTGCGAGCGCGCGGCCGGGGCAGATCGAGAAGATTGTGTCGCGCACCAAGGGCAAGCGCGGCGCGCTCGAGTACGAGTGCAAGCTCGTGGGCATGTCGGAGCGGCACAACCGGCGGCTGTCGCTCGAGGAGCTGCAGGCCATGGGGCTCGGCGCGCTGGCCGAGGCCGAGGACGCGCGGCAGGCCGCGCTCGCCGGCGGGCTCGACCTGCGGCCGCTGACGACGCGCGAGATCCAGCGGCACCTGGACGACTTTGGCCTGCCGGCCGAGTTCGGCACGCACGGCAAGATCCGCGGGCTCTCTGGCGGCCAGAAGGTCAAGCTCGTGGTCGCGGCCGCCATGTGGACGCGGCCGCACCTGCTCGTGCTGGACGAGCCGACCAACTACCTGGACCGCGCGGCGCTCGGCGCGCTGGCCGACGGCATCCGCGAGTTCGCGGGCGGCGTCGTCATGATCTCGCACAGCCGCGAGTTCTACTCGGCGCTCTGCTCGGAGACGTGGCTCGTCGCCGACGGCCGCGTCCAGGTCGTCGGCGAGGCGCAGGAGACGGAGCTGCGCGCCGGCGGCGGCCGCAAGCCGCTCGAGGACGACGAGCCCGAGGCGGACGCCAAGGGCGCCGGCAACAACAACGCCGCCATGGCGCGCTCCAAGCTGACGAACCCCAAGACGCTGCGCCCGCTCAGCAAGCAGCAGATCCGCAAGCTCAGCAAGCTCGCCAAGGCCGCCGGCCAATCCTTCGACGACTTCATGGACGGCATCACCAAGCAGAGCCCCGAGTGGAAGTGGCTGTGAGCGCCGTGGGCGACCTGGAGAGAGGGACGTTGTCGATACCGACACTCCGCGCCACCTATCTATTGCGCCATAGAGAGAGCCGAGGCATTCACGCCCATCGGCCCGAAGAGCGAGGGAGATTGACTGACCGTCGATAACCAATGAGCATTCATCCATCCACCCACCCGTCCATCCATGGAGCGCCTCAATCCTCCCGTGAGAGATAGACGACGGCGACGACGTCACTTGGTCCCAATGGCCGCGGCCAACGACGACTTAGAGCCTGGAGGCGATGCGCGCGGGCGGCGGCGCCTCGCCGGACGGGTAGTGATGCGCGTACCAGTGGCGCGCGATCTGCTCGCGCGTACAAACCCAGACGTCGTCCTGGACCTGCGCGAGGTAGTCGAGGAAGCGCAGTAGCGCAGCGAAGCGGCCCGGGTGCGCGACCACGCGGCAGTGCAGGCCGATGGACATCATCTTGGGCGACCCGGCGCGGCCCTCGGCGAGCAGCACGTCCAGCGCGTCCTTGAGGTACGTGAAGAACTGCTCGCCGCAGTTGAAGCCTTGCGCCGAGACGAACTTCATGTCGTTGTTGTTGAGCGTGTACGGGATCACGAGGTGGGGCCGCCCGAACTGCGTGTCCCAGTACGGCAGGTCGTCGTTGTACGCGTCGGCGTCGTACAGGAAGCCGCCCTCCTCGACCACGAGCCGCCGCGTGTTGACGTTCGGCTTGCCCTGGTAAATGCCCACGGGCCGCCGGCCCAGTAGCCGCTCGTGCACCGCCACCGTCTTGCGAATGTGCTCGCGCTCCGTCGCTTCGTCCACGTCCTGGTAGTCGATCCAGCGGTAGCCGTGGCTCGCCACCTCCCACCCAGCCGCCGCCATGGCGCGCGCCGCCTCCGGGTTCTTCTCCAGCGCCAGTCCCACCGCGTATACTGTCCGCACATCCGAGCAGTAGCGTCCGTCCGTTCGCGCATTTGTTAATCAGCGTGCGGGTGCTCTCAAAGCGCTAGCAGCCGGCAGCGAGACGCACCGGTGACGGGCAGCTGACGAGCGGTGAAGGCGCGATGCAGGCGCCAGAAGCCGGCGCGCGAGCCATACTCGTAGAGCGATTCCATGTTCATGTGGCGCTGGCCCACGTACGGCGCGGCGCCGACAATGTCCGACAGCAGGTGCTCCGACGCGGCGTCGCCGTTCAGCACGCAGTTCTCGCCGCCCTCCTCGTAGTTGATCACGAACTGCACCGCCAGCTTCTTGCCGCCCGGCCACTTGGGGTCCACAGGCGCCGCGCCGTAGCCTACGAGGTCGCGCTTCACCGTCATCATCGTCTGCAGCCGACTGCTACCGCTCGCTCGCTTGCACTGCTCGATGCGGATCGGGAAATGATCAGTCGATCCAGCGCTCGCATTCACGGGCGGGTGAAGCAGTGCGATCTGCACGCCTTTTGACCAATAGGACGCGTGCATCTATCTGTCGACGCGCGTCGCGTCATGTGTTGCTTGATGAAGTGTACGAATGGTGAATTAGTCGGGGGCGATCCTCGATTCGTACTTTGTGGTCGATGCAGGGTATTCCCCTGTGCGATCCCGCCCCCGATCGCTCAAAGAGCGAAGAAGGAGCGAGCGCAAGACCCGCGAGTGCCGGCGGCGAGACGCGAATAGGAGACTGCGACCATGCCGGGGGACGGATACGACCGCCATATCACCATCTTCTCGCCCGAGGGACGGCTCTACCAGATCGGTGCGTGGTGTCGCGGCCGCGAGACGCCCCATCCGCGCGCGGTGCCGCTGCGCGCGGAGAAAGATCGCGCGGACTCGCGGCTCGGCAGGGGAGGGGAGACGTGAGCGACTGACGCCCGGCGACGGCGTACTTTCCGCAGAGTATGCGTTCCGCGCTGCGAAGGAGAGCAACCTCACGTCGGTTGCCGTGCGCGGCAAGGACAGCGTCGTGTTCGTGACGCAGAAGAAGGTCCAGGTGCGTTTTCGTCGTGGGAATGCTGCTCGCTGGATGCTCCGGCCAGGGCGGACCGCTGCCACCGACCGGTAGCTAACAAGGACGGAGGGACATATCCACTGCTACCGCTGCCACTTGCGCGCATGAATGAATGAACAGGACAAGCTGATTGAGCCGGACTCGGTGACGAACGTCTTCCAGATCACGCCCGAGATCGGCTGCCTCATGACGGGGCTCTACGGTGCGGACGCTGACGTGGAGCGCTCGCGACCGACCCACTAGAACCGGACCAGGCAGCGTAGAGAGGCTAACATGCGTCGATGTGCGCGCAGCTGACTGCAAGGCGCAGGTTCAGCGCCTGCGCTACGAGGCGCACGAGTTCGAGTTCAAGTACGGGTACAAGATCCCGTGCCACGTGCTGGCGAAGCGCATCGCGGACGTGGCGCAGGTGTACACGCAGCACGCGTCCATGCGCGCGTTCGGCGTCATCACGATGCTGATCAGCGTGGACGACGAGAAGGGTCCGCAGCTGTTCAAGGTGGATCCGGCCGGGCACTTCTGGGGCTACAAGGCCACGTCGGCCGGCGTGAAGGAGCAGGAAGCGCAGAACTACCTCGAGAAGAAGATCAAGGCCAACGACAGCATGGACTACGAGACGACGCTGCACACGGCCATCACGTGCCTGCAGTCGGTGCTCTCGGCCGACTTCCGCCCCAACGAGATCGAGGTCGGCGTCGTGCGCCAGGGCGAGCGGTGCGTGCGCTCGTCTGCCTTGCGTCTCTGTCTTGGAGTGTGTTGGCTCGCAGCGTTCGCGGACGGACGGACGGACTGACGTATGCTCGTGGCTCGGTAGGTTCCGCAAGATGGGCGAGGACGAGATCGAGACGCACCTGACGGCCATCAGCGAGCGTGACTAGACGCAACGGACGTGTCCAGCGATCAAGGAAGGACGTGCGCGCTCTCTCTTCTCGGCCGGCTGGTGCGCGGTCGGTTAGAATGGAGGAGGAGGAGGAGGAGGGGAGGAGAAGGAGGAGGAGGAGGTTGGGGTAGCGATCGGCGCCTTGACTTGGTTGAAGATCCGAGTTCTTAACCGTAATCTATCGGTTACAGTTCTGAGATCCGTTACTCGACCGAAGTGAAACGGCCCTTCTCAGCGACGTGAAGCGCCGCAAAGAGCAAGCAGCAGCCAAGCAAGCAGGCGAGCGAGCGAGGAAGGGAGGGAGCAAGCGAGCGAGCGAGGACGATGGCGGCGGCGACGGGCAAGGGCAAGTCGCTCAAACACTTTGTGAGCGAGAACCTGGGCTGGACGTTCAACCTGGCGACGACGCAGGCCATGTTCTGGGCCGTGGGCTTCCCGCTCGCCAAGGACTACGGCTACACGAACGACGAGTACGACGCGCAGGGCGGCATCCCGTCTGGCGCGCAGGGCTCGGGAGCCTACGTCGTCACGCTCTTCGTCTGCCTGCTCTGCACCGTCGTCTACACCGCGCGGCTCGTCGCGTACTTCCGCGAGGACGCGCCGAGCGGCGAGAAGGAGAAGAACGAGTGAGGGCGAGGACGGGCGGCCGACCCGCCGACCGGCCAATGACGCCGCGCAACAAGTATACGGCCATACACGCGCATCTTGTTCTCGCTGCTGGGTGGTGGTGGTGTCTTGTTTACTTTCTTAGCCTCCGCCTTCGTCTGGCGGGGTCTTGTTCGTCCACCCAAGCGCCATATGCGCGCGCTCCTCTTATCTCCTCCGTCGCATCCACACATACACAGAGAGCGCCGAGAGCTCCAGACGCGGCGAGAGAGGGCAGCGCGGCCGGCGCGCGCGCGACTGTCACTGCGTCCGTCCGCCAGCGACTGCGTCCCCAGTCGCGCCATCCGCCGCCGCCGCCGCCTCCGCACGGGACCTCGCATTCCGTCGCGCGAGACCCGCTGGTTGCTTGCTTCTTCGCCATCGTCTTGCTCCTGATAGCAACTGTCGTTTGCTGTATACACTTCACTCCGTCCACTGGGTTCCTTCTCCTCCCTCCCTCCCTCCCTTCCCTCGGTTCGAATCGACACGCCGCGTCACGGGAACCTGCGTGTGGAGAAGGCCGAGGGCGTGAGCGAGCTGCGGCGTGGTGCAGACTTGGCCGGCGAGCTCTGCGGCCCGCTGCTGCTCGACAGCTGCTGCGCCAGTGCCTCCTTGCCGTAGAACGACGAGCGCGCCTTGAGCTGCCGCACCGGCGCGCCGAGCTCGCACTGGCTCACGTTCTGCGCGAACCGCAAGCTGCAGAGCGACTCGTCCAGCGACGCGTACGTCGGCGACAGGTTGACCATCATGAGCGTCTTGCCGTCGCCCGAGAGCGCCGGCTGCAGCACGTAGGTGAGCTTGCTGTTGCGGTACGGCACGTGGTTCGACTTCTTGACGAGCGCCTGGAACACGTCGGCGAGCGCGCTCAGGCTCTTGTTGATGGCCTGCGCCTCCTTCAGCCGGTCGCCCGTCGCGTTCGAGCGGCTCAGGCGCTCGCTGCCTGCGAGGTCCACGAGGCTCAGACTCCCCTCCATCTCCGTGTTCTGCGCCTCGTTGAACCCGCGGATCTTCATCGTGAAGATGCTGTGGCTGCGCGACGAGTGCGCGTTCATGTCGGTGCGGTCGACCGAGCGGTTGCACGCCGCCAGGTTCACAATCTCCTCCACCTGTTCGTGCGCGTGGTCAAAGTCGATCGCGACCTCCGTGAGCCCCTCGACGTAGTTCTTGCCGCGCTTGTCCGTGCGCACGTTGTGCTTGCGCTGCTCACGCCCGCTGTCCGTCGCGAGCAAGTCGCGAATCGTCTCGTTGTAGATCTCAAAGAAGTTGACGTCCAGCGCGTACCGCCAGCCCATGCTCGTGAGCTGCTCGCATGTCATGATGATCTGTGCAGAGAGACAGACACGCAGCGTTAGATGGCTCTCAATATCCATGCCAGCGCCGCCGCCATGAGGCGTTTGGCTGCGGCCAACTGCCACGTACGTGCTCGATCGAGCGAGGAATGATGCCGCGCATCTGTGCCTTGCCGCTGCCTTGCATCTGCGTCATCATAGAAATCACCACAGCCTGCGTCAGATCCAAAGCAATCCGACCAACGACGCCGCCGCGGCAACGCCTCGCCCACCGTGTGCGTCTTGCCCGAGCCCGTCTGTCCGTACGCAAAGATGCACACGTTGTAGCCGTCCATCGCCGACTGCACAAACTCCGAGACGTCCTGTCCACATGCCCATGCCGTCAGCACAATGCGCCGTGCAAGCGCGTCCCTCTCACCGCATCACGGCCGCGAGCACGCACCTCGAAGACCGTGTCCTGCGAGTCCGACTGGCCGTAGATCTTGTCGAACGCAAACGTGTGCGACTTGTCGGCGTTGGTCGTGATGGTCGAGCCAAACGTGTCGCAGCGCATCGCCGGCTGCGGCAGCTCGCCGTTCCGAGTCTCCTCGCCGTCCGAGCGCAGGAACGGACGCATGCGCACGTGCACGCGCACGTTGCCGCGCAGCTCCTGGATCGTGTTGTGCAGTTTCCGCCGCGCGATCTCGCCGTCCGCGACGCGGCGCTCGAGCTCCGTGATGATCTCCATCTTCTCGCCCAGCTCCTGGCGCGCCGCCAGCAGCTCGTCCGTCATCTCCGCCAGTCGATCGCCCATCTCGTGCTCCTCCTCGGGCGAGAAGCGGGACGCGCCGCTGCTCCTGCTGCCTCCTCGGCTCGTCTCGCTCGTCGGCTCCGCGCTGCGCATCAGGCGGTTCTGTGTCTGGAGCAGCTTCATCTCGCCTGCCAAGACGCCATTGCGCTTCTCATAGAGTTGCCGCAGCTCCTCCATCTTGGCTTCGTGCGTCGTCTGGATCGCCACCATCTGGGCGTACAGCGCAGTGTTCTCGACCGTGAGCTGCTCCACGTTCACCTGGAACTGCTCCCTCCGCGTCTTCTCGTCCTGGAATTTGGTCTCCATGGCCGACAAGTTATCCTGCAGCAGGTTCTTCTCCGATTCCATCTCGCGGGACTTGCGGACGCGGTCCAGATTGTCCGCCTTGATGTCCGTGGCCTTGAGCTTCAGAATCTTGACAGTTTCGTTCAAGCGGTTGACCGTCTGATTGACTGCGGCGAGGTCCTCGGTCAGCGCGCGGTTCTTCTTGGCCAAGTCCGTCGTCTTTTGCCAAAAGCTGTGGGCGCTAGACGAGCGCTCGTCGTCCTGGTCCTCCAGTTGCTGCTTCAAGAACTCGAGCTCCTGCTTGAGGAAGTCCATATCGATCTCCACCTGCTTCTTCTGGGCCAGCACCGCCGTGTTCTCCTCGCGCAGCTTCTTGATCTCGTCGTCCTTGCTCTGCATCGTCTCCGTCGCCAGCAGCGAGTTCGATGCGACCGAGGCCGACGTCCGCTCTCGCTCCTGCGCCAAGGCCTGCTCGTGCTCCGCTAGCTGCTCCGAGAACCGCGCCTTCCACTTGTCTTCGATTTTGTCCGTCGCGTTCTTCAGGATCTCTCGGACGTATGCCGACAGCGGCGAGTCCTGCTTCATCGCGTTCAGCATCTCTTCGCGCTGCTGTGCTTCGTCCGTTGCCAAGGCATCGGGCGTGATGGCTAAAGACTCCATTGACGAGCTCGCTTCACCCGTTGCTGGCGCATGGATCACAAGCGGCTCCGGCATCGAGTCCTCCTCGTCCGAAGTGTGTAGCGGTGTGCGCTCCGACGCCGACGCGTTCTCGCCAGTGAGCAGCGCCATCAAACGATCGATCTCGGCGTCGGACGCCTCGACATACTCCTCCTGCTCCAGCGTCTTGTGCTCAAACGCCTCGATGCACTGCATCAAGAGCTGGCTGTGCGAGCTGAGCTGGCGCAGCCCCTGCTTCAACAGACTCACATCCTCCAGTCTAGATGTCGAGGTGCTCGAGCCCAGTGTGACCTCGTTCAGCAGATCCCGGATGCCTTCTTCTGCCAGGAAGTGCTGCTCCTTGAGCGCTTGGACGGTCGCTTCTTCGAGCGCGAACTCCTCCTTGACGACAGGCGTCGGCCACAGCTTGCGCGGAGCCTTCGGACGACTCGGCGATGGCCGGGCATTCCCAGCGATGCCAGACGTTTTCCGGCCAGGCGTCGATGACAAGCTGCGCTGCGACCGCGAAGGCGTAGACGACACAAAGGACGCCGACGTGGCCGCCGACGAGATGGACGAGCACGACGACACCGACCCGACGCTGCTGCGGCGGTCGTCTTCCATGTCCGCGAGGTCCTGCAGGCTCTGGTGACGCGACTGCAGCTCGCTCAAGGTGCGCAGCGGCTTGCGCGTCCGCGCGCTGCCGCCGCCAGTTGGCGCGCGATTCCGCAGCGACGCAGAGTACGCCTTGCGCAGCTCCAGCGCCGACTTGGGCTTAGCCGACCCGCTTGAGCTGTCGCCCAAGCCTGCGCGCTGTCCTGCGATGTCGCTAGCCGAGCCCGCGCGCTGAACCTTCTTCTCCAGCGCGCGCGGCGTGACTCTCGCTGCCATCCCGAGCCGGTTGGGCGACACGGTCGGCCCGCTCTCGCTCGAAGGCACGGGTCTGCGCTTGATCGACGCGGAAGACGCCGATAGAGTTGAGCCCGAGGCCGAGCTCGACGCGGAAGACGCCTCTGGTGCCGTCAATGGCGGTGCGTCGGCCGTCCCGACCGAGCTCCCGCGACGTACCGGGATTTTGCTGGGTGTCGGGATGCGGCTGCTGCTGCTGCTGCTGCTGCTTCGAGACGCGCTCATGGCGTTGTCGCCGTTGGACGAGGCGAACGAGAGCGTCGAGATGGTGGACGCGGTCGACGACCCGATCGAGTCGCGGCGCGCCTTCACAAGTGTCTCCGTGTGCGCGAACGACGACGAGAGCGGGCCGTCGTCTCCAATCGTCAGCGGCGGCTTGTTCTCTACGTCCGTGTCGCTCATGCCGCGGCCGTCCGTCCGTCGCTCGCGCTCAATCGCTCGCCCACTCTCTGACTCTCGCGCGGTCCCTTCCTTCTGCTGCTGCTGCTTCGTAGATACGATCGGCGGCCGCCGTCGGTGGCGTCACGACGCGAGGGGTTGACCGATGGACCCGCCCGCCGACAGAGACGCACCCACGCCGATTGCTCCGGTCTGTGCCTCGCGCGGTCGCTGCTATCCAGGCGCAGCGCCTCTCGACAAGCTCGCCCCTGCCAATGAGGATGCACCTGTCTCCTTTCCCGCCTGCGCCGTCGACTCGGCTCGGCTCGCACGCGCCTGGAACGAGGACGACCGCGCGGAGAAGGAGGCCGACGCCCTTGCGCGCGCCGGCGACTGGCAGTGGCGAAGGGAGAAGCGGGCGGGCGAACGCGCGTCACCAGACGCCTCGCCGCTTCTTCCAGTTTCCGCTCGCAGCAGCGAGAAAAAGTGGGGCAGGAAGGAAGGGGGAAGTGCTGCGGTGTTGTGCTGGGTATTTTCAGGCGCCGCATCCTCCAACGCCCGTCTGCGGTCTTTGACGCCCACTGGAAGCATGAATTATACTTGAGTCCAGCCAGTTTGGAGGTAGACGGGTGTAAGCGGACGTTAAGCTCCGCTGTGCGCCTTCCTCTCTCCGGCGTGCTGGCCATTACACCGCGACGACCGAGGTGACCTGCGTGCGACTGGTCACTCTCCGCTCGCTACTCATGCCGGTCGACGCCGTTCGCGCTGACCCCCCGAGTGTGCGAGTCCAGGGAGAGCCGTGTGATGATTTACGAGCGCTACACCCTTCAAGATCGGCGATTGACAGCTGGGCGAGGGCTATTTTTACGTCTGAGCATGAGCGTCGCCGTTCTCAGCGGCTGGACGAGTGAGCGAGGAATCGACCGTCTCGGCATTGCCAACGCCTGCGCTCGGTCGGTCGCACGACCGTCTGCGCGCCACATTCAGTGCCGCGCCTGCCTCTCGACGGAGCACTACGGCTGGAGAGTGACGGAGAGTGACGGTGAGTGACCGATCGATCGATCGATCGATCCTCTTCGACTACCGGCGAGATGTCCATCATCCGTCACAAGTCCGAGTCGCGGATGTACCGGTTGCCCTCGCTCTCCTTGATCTCCGCTCTGCTTGTCGCCGCAATGCCAACATCAGTCACGAGGACCAGGAGCGCAATGCAGCCTGGAGACAGCGGCACTCACCGGTATCTGCCGACGGTGAGCACGGTGCGGCTCGCACTCTTGGACGCCGGGAGCGGCGCCGCTTGGTTGCTACTGTCGTCGTTCTCCCTCTCCTCGGCAGCAGCGACTATTGGCTTGCCGAATCGCTTGCTCAGACCCTCGGCCAGCTTCTCGTCGATCACCTGGATGCAGAGGTCGCACACCCGGCAGTCCTCCTCCGCCGCCTTGCTGGGGGTGATGTCCTGCGCACTCAAGCATCGTCTGCTCCGTCAGCTCGCCGCTCGGCGTGTCGTATTCGAATACCTGGGCAGCAGCAACCCTCACCTTGTAGATGAATTTGGTGCGGCTCAGGGAGCAGCTGTCGCAGACAACGGCGCCGCATCGGCGGCAGTGGTGGCGCCGGATCCAGAATGAGAACTCGGTGCGGCACAGCATGCATGTGCTCGCCGAAACGTCCGGCACCCACTGACCCTCCCCCTGTCCTCAACGCAACCGCGCGGTGAGTCGCCGCTCCGTTTCCCAGCGACCTCACTGTCCAAGCCGCAACACAGAGCGCAGAGCACAGAGCGCAGCGTGTAGAGCGCTTAAAGACACACCATGTGCACCCGCCAGGAGCTCTCGAGTGGGTCGCGCGTGCGCGTCTTGAGCAGGGGCGGCGTCGGCAGTTGCTTGTCCATTGTCCGAGTCTCCAACGATCGCTGTGCCTCTTCACAATGCGGCAGAAAGCGGCTTGCCGAAAACGAGGATCTCGCCTCTGGAATTGTGTGGACAACACGATAATCAGCTCGGCAAATCCAGAGCATTCTGGGATCGTAAGGCAGTGTGGAGCACATGAATTGTCAGCCCTTGCCATCTGCGTGGCCCACACTATCCCTGGTCGACTTGACACCAAACAAAAAGATCAAGTGCTGCTCCACGCCTGACGCCGACGCCGTGTCATGCAAGTGCAAATGCAAGGGATGCACTGTATTGATCCGTCTCCACGAGACGCCGCTGCGGTCATAAGACAGCCAAGGAAGCGCGGCCACTCTTTAGCTTCGCTGCTTCTTCGTAGCCACGTCCGTGTGCGTAGCCGTCTGGAACTGGCGGTCGCCAGCGTCGCCTAGACCCGGGAAGATGTATCCGTCCTGCTCCACAGTAACACTCGTCAGCGGCGGTATCCTTCCGTCCGTTGTCCAGACCAGCAGGCGCATCCAACGCACCTCGGTAAGCGAGTCATCAATCGCGCCAAGCACCACCTCCACCTCGGGGTGCTGCGTCAGCAGGTCTTGAAGGCCTGTGTATCCCGAGATTACGAGCGTTAGCGGCGTACACACTCGCCAGATTCAATCGCAAGGCACGAACGGAACCTTGCTTGGACGCGATGGCCGAAATGATCTTGATCTTCGGAACGCCCCACGTCTTGAGGATTGCCACCGTGGCGACGATGGTGCCAGCTGAAAGCAGTATGTGTCCACGGTAGACACAAGTCAGCACGCTGGATCCAAGCTTGCTTTCCCCACACGTGCCAGCGCGAGAGTACGTACCCGTGGCGATCATGGGCTCCAGGACGATAGCCACGTCGATCTCGCACTCCTTCGGGAGCTTGTTGTAGTACTGCACCGGCAGCAACGAGTTCTTGTTGCGGTACATGCCTGCAGCCAACGCAAGCGACATCAGCTCGACGGGGAAGCAATCGTGCGCCGCTTTCTTGCGACTACAGCGTACCGATGTGATGCACCGTCGCGTTCGGCAGGAGGTCTAGCATCGGCTCCACCTGTTACAGCACGCGGAAATTAGGCGCCGAGTCCACCGGCGCTCTTCACAAGCACGAGCAAGACGCACCATGCCGAGACCGGCGCGGAGAATCGGCACGACCGCGACCGACGTCGCGAGCTCCGAGCCCACGTGCGCTCCCAGCGGCGTCTGGGTCACCAATTACCCGTGTCAGTGCTTTCAAGCTTCCCCATTCCGCAGAGCCAATTCCACCGAGAGCGATTGCGCACGTTGATCTCCTTGGGCTTCGTGGCCAGATCCGACGTTGCCTCATACCTGAGCCGCTCATGGTCCCATCCCTCGTTAGCGCTAGCCATCATCACTGCACAAGCAGCAATCCAACCGCTCCAGACGCACCCGAGGTAGAAGGTCACCTCACGCAGCAGGTGGCGGAAGACCGTGCTGTCCGTGCGCTCGTCGCGCAGCTTGGTTAGCTTGTGGTGCAACACCGGGTGGTTCCGGCACGTCACGTTGCTGCCCTCAGGCAGTCCGGTCGCCTCGGCGTTCACAGATGCAGAGCCGTTCATGACGCCGCCGGGGAAGAGGGAGGAGCTCGCTGACTGAGAGGGAGGACGAGCCGGAAGGAGAAGTCGCCGCGGCCGGGAGAAATCGCAAGTGGCCGCCACGCGCGAGGGAGCGGCGCGGCGCGGCGCGGCGCGGCGGCTCGCATCGGTAAGTAGCTCCCCGACGACGGCCAGTATTCATCTTGAAGTAAGCAATCGCGTCATGTCTCGCTTGTGATTGGTGTAAAATATCCTCATCTCTATTCCCATTCGCCGATATCGGCGATGACGTCTGCTCCCCTTGCCCTAAAGGACTCTTCGCATTCACGACGATGGAGCTGCATAAAATGAGCCGCCACGCGGTCCCAAAGCGTTGTGGCATCGACTCGAAGCACGGGGTGGCCGGCGATCTCGCCGCCACATCCAAACCACGCGCGCGTGACCTCACGCGCTCTGCCGATAGAACTCTGGCGGGCGACCAAAGTCGGCCACCTCGTACTCGACGATCAGCATGAGGTTGATGGCGGAGTTGGCATCACGATC